>JBBPQW010000063.1:0-53076 GCA_038092695.1 Boletus rubropictus | reverse complement strand
CATCGAAAAGAAAAGAAAAAAAAAAAAAAAAAAAGGGGGGGGGGGGCATCACCAACCAGTAAGCCACGTCTGCATCTGTGCACCAATATTTTCTAGCGTAGTGCCAGGAGGGTTTTGGTCCAGCGTCCAGTCGTTCGTACTGAGGGGTGAAAAAAATCAGGTAAAAAAGTACATGCAAAAATAAGCGGAAACAGCTTACTCCTGGTTCCAAATGACCGTGGTCAACCCAAAGACTTCTTGTGCAATGGCGCGAACGCGCATGTCACAGTCACCATAGGGGGGCCGCCAGAATCGGGGAAGGCGTCCCCCTGTAGAGTTATGAACGAGCCACATGGTCCAGCCCAATTCTGCCACCACTTCCTCATTGGATTTTGTAGTCATAAAAGGGTGTGTCCATGTATGAATGCCAATGTCGTCTTGATTGACGCTAAATGCGGTTTGGAATTGCTCCGGGTACAACAGAATGTTCTGACCAATAAAGAAGTGGGTCGCACGTTCGTTATTCTTGGCGAGGAATTCGTACAGAACTTCCGATGGCTAAAAGGGAGCGTCAACCCAGCGGCGACAAGTCATACAACCACAAAGAGACCAACTGGCAGCGGACCATCGTCAAAGCTAAGTCCAATCACGCCGGTAGGGGCATCCCAAATATCACCAGGAGTGACACACTTGTATGTCGAAGAGCATACGGTAACACTATAGGGATCGAAACCCGAGGGATACACTGGGTTCTCGAGATTTGCGCTCGTGGACGTGGGGATATCTGGTATCTTGCCAGCCGTGACGGCCCTGTTCAGCGCATCGACCCATGCATGAGGCATATCCGCGGTCGAGACGAGGTTGGCAGGAAAACCCGCAGACCATTCTACCCAATCCACGTCAATGAAAGAAAAACAAAGTGATTCAACGCAAAAAAATACCGGGCGTTCCTACAGCGGCATAAATTACACCATCGTTGCTACCTGCACGCCTAAAGAGGCTGTAGACAGGATGGTCCTCTTCATGATACCACCTGCGTCTGCTGTCTGTGTGGGTGTGACTGGCAGGGTTGGCAGATGTGTATGCAACAGCCGCCGCGAGGAAGAGGGCAGAGGTCAATCGTACAGACATGGCTAGGGAGAGAGCTAAACGAGAGGAGGGGAAAATAGAAAGTGTGCTGAGGGAGAGTGAGCAGGAGCGGTAAAGGGATAAACGCGATGAGGGTTCGCATTATATACCATGGGACGGGAATTCTACGACGTCAGCCTCAAATGCCTGCCTTTAGAGACAGCTATTCTGATTACCGCATAGGGAAGCGTTTTGATCGTCTGGACTGGAGCAAGAATGCACCAACAGATCCAGGATTCAAACTAGGAGCGACACCGTGCGCGAGGAATTCCAGCTCTAACTTGGGGGCCGTCGTGACTGAGAACCGCTCACGGATGTCGCGCTGCAACTTGCCAAAATCAAGTCCGATCGACGCTCTAAACCAATACTCACCGCCATCTGTCAAGTCGTGAACGGGAATTCATCAAGCATTAAAAAGAGTTACACGACCAGCGGCGTCGGTGCAGTTTTAGTCCTCGCAACTGGTCCCAGCCGATGAATTCGATCGCGATACAATGGTTGACAAAAAGACAGCATTGCCCAGATCACATACTATGTCGCAGGCACGGACGGGGCAGTAGTAGACTCCCCGCGAAGTGCACTTTTGAGAATCAAGATACCCGACTTCAACTGTGCGACCTCCTTCACCATAGCCGTGAACCTGTTCTTCTTTGCCTCGCTTGTCAAATAATGCGTAAAATGTTGAATGCAGTCCCGTGTCGTCGCACGTGGCATCTTCTGCAGCCACTCGATAAGCATCCTCTCTTCCAACTCTCCTTCGGGCACAGGGCCAGCTGGCAGTGGCCTCCGTTTCTTGGGCTTTGGGGGATTGGTGCCGTTGATCGCGCCAATGGTTGCGCCAGCCCCAGAAAGTTCATCAACTTTGCGTTTGTTCGTAGGTTTCGGAGCCGTGTTTGCTGGTGAGCCAGCCAAGCCTTTGTTACCAACCGCCGGACTACCCGAAACAGGACTAGTTGCCCGACTGCCTTGCCCAGGCGCTCCGCTGAGCGGACTGTTTCCTCTGCTCACGTTGGCTGATTTGACTTTCGGGGTTTTCGGGCTTGTAGCTCGTTTTGCAACGACAGAATGCCCACCCAAGCTGGATAGGGGTGTTGGCGAAGCTGCACGGGAACCAACAGCGGGACCCTCTGTAGTCGGAGGCTTCGTGGCTGGCTGCTGAGACGTCGACCGGGATTTCACCTGTTGGGGTTGTTGCTGTACGGCAGGTTCGTTTGAAACAAGCGGGGGTTCTTCTTCCTCTTCGTTTTCGTCCTGTCAATGGATAGTGAGAGGTGTGAGTAAGGGTAGCGGGCAGCATTGGGCCCACCGAGCTTGCATATGGATTGCGCTCTTCGTCACTTTCATATGCGACGTTCTTCTCTAGTCTCCGCACGAGTTTCTTGAGAGATTTACCATCCTTTGACAGCTGGGACTCGTCTTCGTCCTCGTCAGACCCGTCGATATACCCCTCGCGCCGTTTGTTGGCTAGCCTATACTCTCGTTTTAAACGTTCCTGCAAGATCAATGTTCATGATGGGACTTGAAGAGCAACGCGTATACCGGCTGACCTCTAATTCCTTGGCTTCCTCGTCGTCCAGATCTGCGGCTTCGTGCTCATCGTCATCTGCGACCTCTTCTTCAAATAGTTGCTCGTCAAGATGGCCTTCGCCATCGTCCTCTCGCTTAGGTCGCCCGCTTCCGTCCTCGTCTTGCTCTGCTTCCTGCGAACCTCTATTCACCGTTCGTAACGCTCTCCCGCCTGGCGCTCTGCTTTGATTAGCATTATACACAAGTGGTGCTGCGCCGACGACGGCGTGTCCATCGGGATCTGCCTTGAACATGGCTGATGTAGCTGTAGAAGGACCTTGTCCATGTCTGCGATGCAATAGCCAGCGTTCTGGATCCTTGTTCTTTTGAATCTTTGCCATCTTGAATGGAGAGCATCAGGTCAGCTGCAACCGACGAGAGGGAAACGATACGTACTAGCGACTCGGCCTCCTCCAAGTTTGGGACATGGTGCTTTGGTTTCTTGTGAAACTTGTACCATCGGTGAGCGGGCACGAATTTAAACACCTCTTGAGCTGCGGGCATGAAAAGGGCATGTGTTTCTGCCTTTGAGACTTCTTCCAGCTGCCCAACCCAAACCTCATTCTGCCTCGCATCCTCCATCACCCATGGGTATCTCTCCTCCCTCTTGAGCTGCCGGACATCCTCTGGGACTTTGAAAACCTGTCGCGTTTTCCTCATGATTTTCTTTTTGCCATTCGTGGGCATCTTTCCCCTGGCGTCTTTCTCCTTGGACGAACCCTCTCCGGTTGTGTTCGCGATAGGCCGACCATCTGCGTCGACCATGACTATTCTTCCATCTGGACCAATCACCGGTTTACCGTCAAGCCCCAGCATTGGGCGAGCGGGAACCTGCTGAGCCGAATTCGAATCTTGTCTTCTCAGATCCTTCCTGTTCAGCTTTATCGGCTCCTCCCACGAAGAGACGTCGACGACTTTCCGAGAGTCAAACTTCATCACGTCATACTTCCAACCGTTGAGCGCAGACGACATGAGCTTGTACTCAGAGAACTCGCCGTCGGGGAGCTTGGCGCTGTCCTCGACGTCGTCCCCGTTTGGTGGGGTGGGTTGTTGGCGTGGCGTTGCAGACTTGCGGGGCGAAGGGGGTGTCCCATTTGGACGAGAAACCGAGGGGTCTTTCCTGACGGGTTTCTTCTTGTGGAAAAGGAGGGATTCGGCAGTCTGTGGTGGCATGGAGGGCGTCTGTACGTGAGAAGGGGGCGGTAACGGAGCGACGTAGGCTACAAGGAAGAGACAAAGGACATCCGTGCACGCTGTCGACAAAAAGTCTGTCGTCGTTGCGCCGGCTGGCTGAGTGGATCACGTAATCTGACCAACCGGACGAGTACGATGTCATACAAGTTACACGTACATGACTGGGAAATGCTAGAGATGATGGTTGCGACAGACGAAAAGAAAAGCTAAGCGTAGCACTATGTACATTGACGAACTCATCCCCGAGGTAATCGTCCGTTTAGAAACGAGAAATGCAGTGATCCCGGCGTAAATGACAACTACCATATGAGCCCAAAAAATCCCGACATGGAACAAACACGACGCACTTAGGTCGGAGGGGCCTCCACTCTAGTCGTGGGTATACTGCCATTTGTTACTGCAGCCGACGAAGGTTGGTGGGACGACTGCCCCGCCGTTGATGAGTAGGCGTTTTCAGAGGATGACGGTCGTGACTGTGACGGGGGTTGATGGGAATGTGATTGGGAAGGATGCGATATTGCGCCAGGGGGAGGAGGGTATGGGACCGGACCTTGACCGTACACAATTGAATGTGGAGGACCACCCGGGCCGAACGGTGGCATGCCCTGCCGCAGGCTATCCAACTCGTGTCTCAGCATGTCGATTTCGCGTGCCATGTCTTGATGGCTTTGCTTGAGATTGATTACAAAGTCAATAGCTGCAAGGCAAGGTCAGCTATGACGAAAAATAACGAGGAGAGAGAGGCAGACCTTTGCTTAGAATTTCCCATTTGCTCGCTTTCATACCGCGGTCGGCGGGGAGCTGATCTCGCAGTTCATCAAACAAGTCTTTCATCTCCTTCCGACGCTTCCGCTCGGCAAGCTTGTGTGAGACCCTTAGTTCGGGGGACCGAGAATAAGGAGTAGAGCCAGGCTCCTTGACCTGCTTAGCGGTGGACGTCGAAGACGGGGGCGGGGCAGAAGAGTCGTCTGCTGGGGCGGTGGAAGGGACAACGGGAGGGGTGAGTGGTACAGCTTCGCGTAACTGACGTGATGGGGGACGTGAGCGCGAGCGTACGTTTCTGGTTGGGCCGAGGGCGGGGGGAATGTTTTCGGGAACGGACATTCGCCTGTCTGGCGAAAAGGACATGGGAGGTATCATGGTCGGAGGTAAAGGTTGGGACTCGAACGGACGGTTGGTATTCTGTATATTAGGGTCTTGCTGGCCATCTGGATGTTGTGCTGCAGACCACGCGAAAGTCGCCATGCTACCAGATGTTGAAGGTGCTGGCGATCGTCCATGTGGCTGGTCGCCGGGGAATGCCGAGTAACCACTGGAGCCGTTTTGGAGGATTGCAGGCAAGGAGTCGCGTCTATCATGGGGCCACCACTGGGGGCTGTTCGCCAAAGGGGCACCTGAAATGCCTGGCCCAGAAATCATCGCGCCTGCGTGGACTGAATGGCGACGGTGGTCATATATGCTGAGATGTGCCATTCTGTGTGTCTCGACTGCCGAGCCCCGCCGTTTTTGCGCGCGACCGTCGGGATCGATGTTCATCGGGCTGGGGATGCCGGGGCCAGCGAGGTTGGAATCGAGGTCGTCGGTGGCCGTCACATCGGGGTCGGAGGACATTTTGCGTTTTATTCCATGTGGCAGTTGGGAGTCGGAGGAGTTCTGGGAGACAAGGGTCGGGAGCGACAGCGAGAGCGATGGGGGAGACTTACTGCAATGGAGTGTCGACGAGAGCTGTCGTCGCTGTCGTCATGGTGTCGGGAATTGGTGCGGGGCGAGTGTGTGTCGCAGTCGAGAGAGATCGGGTCGCCGGAGATGTTTTCTGAAGAAACAGGTTCGCGCGGGGGAGAAAAGGGAGAAGACAGACGCACTGGAGGCACCGTTTCGTCTTGAGGCGGGGTGATCAAAGTCGCGATCCAAAGAGGGGGAGCGGAGTATCTTGCGTATCTGCTTCATGGCGGGTTCTGAGTGGGTGGTGGACGCGCCGGTGTCGCCAAAGACGTAGTTTGCGGGTGGACGTGGGCCTGGTAGGGAAAAGGGTGAGCGAAAAGACGGAAAAGAGGGGAAGACGGCACCATCAGGATGGCGGGGAGAGGCGTGGAGAGAGGGATCGGTGAGGGACCCCCTGCGGTGTTGCTGGAGGTAGTCGAGCGGGGGCAGGGAGATGAAGGGTGAATGTCTCGCACTGTCTCTGTGGGCGTCAGCGTGCGTCGGCATTGGGGGGGACGCTCGAGCTCGTCTGTGAATGGTGGACGTTATACAACTCTCCGCCTGCCGCATTCGACGCTGGCAACGTGGAGCTCCGACTCGCGGGGATACACGTGGCTATACTTCCAAATATGGTTAGATGATGCCAAGCGTCTACGGACTCGCCAGCCGGCTACCCCTCACCGCCGCCCGCTGTCCCTCCGCCAGCCCGCCCGCTGCCTGTCGCATCTGACTGTTCCGCGTCCTCCTCCCGCCCCTGCCCTGCCCCTCCTGCTCCTCTGCTTCCACCCCGACCATGTGTCGCACCCACGGTATGTAATCCAGGAACACGCTGCCCTGCATCAACAGCGCGGGCGAAAGAACCCCTTGCAACGCGTTCGCCATCCGAGACGGATACGCCACGCGAGCACGGAAGGCTTCTCTCGCCACGGGGTTGATCGACGCCTCCATCGGGCCCGTGGCAACCTCCCCGTATAGCCCACGTGAATGCCGGATGGCTTCCTCTGCAATGAGCTCATCACGCTCGTAAAACACCAGCCCCTCTCTCCCCTCCCCCGTCGACAGCACCACATACCCCACCTCCACCTCCGTCCCTTCCGTTCCCGTGCTCAGCACCTCCAACGCACGGTCAGCCCATCCACACCCACAATGCCCTCTCAGACTCACCTCCCCTGTGGCCATTGGCGGCCGACAAAGCTGAGCGTCGACATGCGACATCAGCTCGCTATGTCTCCTCATTTCCCGCCACAACTCCTTTTCCGCTGGGCTTCTCAGCGGCGTAACCCTGCATTCAGCGGAAATTGGTCGAGCTGATCGCCGAACGTGTCCTTCAGCCTCCTCTCCTTGGTGCATCTCTGATGCTGATCCATGCCTCGCGCCCGCGCACAACATTTGCAATTGCGTGACAGACCGTCGTAGATCTGGCGCCGGCAGTGACTCCGCTCTCGGGTAAAGCGGCCCATCTGCTACGTCGACGCCATCTATCCACTGCGTGCTTTCATATAGCCCCACCAGGTCTTCGCGCGGAAAAAGCCAGCCCTCGGTCAGTGACAGGCATTGGAGAAAGGTGCCTGCCACGGTCGACGCACAGGGCTCAAAAACGAGGACTTTCTGGATCGGCAGATCACCGACAGGAACTAGGCCAGGATCTGTACAACCGTCGCATCCTCCACCAGCTCATCACAACGAGGGGCTCACCGTTGCATGTCATTACAACTGGCCTTTGGCAGCATTGAATGAATTCAATGACAGCCGGCCAAAATCCCCCATCCTCTCTGAATAATATGTCTACTTCTTCTAGAAGCACCAGAGACTGCCCAACGATCGGTCTCGACCCGTCAGATTCAGCTTGGCACATTCCCTTAGTGTCCACCTCGTCTGGGCCGACCAGGTCTTGGTCCGGTGGCAGTATTTGCACCTCGTGCGTCGGACTGTCAGCCTCTACACTGATAGGCTGTCCTTCAGTCCCTGCTTCCTGTGTTTTGCTAGATCCACCCGATTGTCTCGTCTTACTCTTGGCCAGATAGTCCCAGAGTCTCGTGCGTCCCTTCGTTTCTGGTTTCGTCTTTTTCGTTGGCCCATGCCTCTGAACCGTCTGGACGATATGATTCTTGCCAACATCTCCGATAAGGTGGTCCAAGTTCGCACCATTACGCTTTCCAATACCAGGATACACCTCGAAAACCTCCCACCCCAACTCCTCGGCACAAGCATAAACTGCAGCAGTCTTCCCGCAACCAGGGGGACCAGTTATAAGGAGGGTATTAGTCAGATTACTGGAAAAAATAGTTTGAGAAAGTTCCTGTCCTCGGGACGTCGTGTGGTTGATTCCTGTGGTAGGAATGTGGGATGCATCCTCGTGGCCATCAGTTATGTCGCACCCGTGGAGGCGAGCAAGAGTCCGTTGACAGAATGCGAGCTCGTCCTCTGAATCTTCAGCAGGATCATCAGCTTGTTCTTCATCCTCGTCGCTAAAGACCACAAAGTCATCCAGATCATCATCCGAATCCACTCTTCTTCTCTTGCAACCCCGTTTCTTGGTTACGGCTCGGATAACACGGGGTCGCTTCATGCCTCGTGGCTCGACAGGCTTCAGAGCACCCCTTCTAGTTTCTCTGGTTGCGGCGCCCTTCTGCACTGGCTTTTCTGGCTGACGATCCCGCAAGCGTAGTTCGAGTGCTCTAAGCCAGTCTCGTAGATAAATGGCGTGTTGCTCATTACCCAGCACTTCATTTGCGCGTCTGGGACGAAAACGACGGGCCCACGTCTCGGCATCGTGTGATGGGACCCCTTTTTGACGAACAGCTATCCGCGTGAAGGCGGGATGAGCTCCGGCGTAATCGCGGCTGAAAGACTGAAGACACTCTTCGCATTGCTGGGTCGTCAAAGACCGGTGGATATGGCCCAAAGGGGTCGAGGCAACATCATCCACCTGCTGCAATTTCTTGAGGAAGTTCAGCGTTCCTTCACGTGATGGATGGAAACCTGAAAGTACGTTACGCTTGAGGGGCGCTTGACCAGAAGCATAAGAATGCTGGAGTCCTCGAACATGCTGCGAACATGAACTAGGGAGGGGTGCAACATCCATCAACTCCAGAGGACGTTTACTCAGCTCCTTGTTCTTGCTTTTTTTGTGCGGATGCGTGTTTTCGTGGGTCCCAGCATGCGGCAAGCTCGCGGAACTCCCACAGCAGTGAATATTGAGAGCCACCGGAGAGGGAGGAGGTGAATGCAAGGTCCCGTGGCCGTATTCTGAACGAGGGGATTGCGGATGAGCAGACGATAAAGGTGGCTCTGTCGACGTATCTATGTTGAGGGAAACATCAGTGATGTCTATAACCTCGGTATTATCCACGCTGACGACCGTCTCTTCTTGTCTGTTTGGCGCAGGGGGATCCTTCGTAAAAATGGGGAACAGCTGACCTGAGCATTGCCATGTCATTTGGAGCCGAGATAGACTACAACAAACTCACGCACTTGGTTTGGGCAGCTTAGGTGGGTGGGGATCGGCTGCCTGGGTTGAAGGGGCTACCGGGTCTGTGTTCTCGGAATGCAAGTCTTGTGCTTGCCCAGTAGAACCAGCGCTGGAGTTTGTCCGGCGGAAGAGATCCTCCAAGGTCGTTTGCGTTGCTGCCTGCTACGATCGGTGGCCTCGTAAGTCGCATATACAAAAATGTGCAGAAATGGTACCCGTTGGATTTTAACTTTGCTGCCTGTAGTTCTCGTTCTCCGTTTTTCCGGCATACTGATTGTGGGTGGTGGCGAGACGGGCGTGTCGTGTTTACTGTGATCGAGCTGGAGAGTCGGGGAGCGCGTCGTGTGACGTGTCACGCGCGTTTGGTCTCGTGACTCGAAGAGCAGAGCATCGAGGCTGAGTGGACATGATCGTTGTGACTTGATGTCGGACGATCAAGACGCTGAGCAGCGGCCTCCTACCAGTAGGGAGCTATTGAAATGGATATCCAAGGAGTACTTCGGTGAGCCATTGTCCTGATGTGGGTGAGGTGGTTAAATCCCCTGGCAAAGGTCAGACATGAACGGTTCATCATACCGAGTCCTTGACCACCCACCAACACCCCTGGAGTTTGCTAGGCTTGTTCATTTATCGAGACCAGCAGTCATCAAGGGTGCCCATTTGATCCATTTTGTGTTCTTTCAGCGCGTTAACCGTGCTCTCTCTTAGGGCTAGAATTCCCGGCTTTGACAAAATGGACAGACGAGTATCTTGTTCAAAAAATGGGAGATCAGTCTGTCTCGGTTGCGGTGACTCCAAATGGGTATGACCGACTCATCCACGACCGTTTTTCAAAAACATGATTGAACGATGGCAAGTCGAGCAGATGCAGTCGCCTGCACCCCGGACGGCACATTATATTTTGTCGAGCCGTTCGTCGACTCTATTACCCTTGGTGATCTTTTCAAGAAGTTGCGCTCAGGTGACTCATATTCGTTTTCATTCTGGTTGACACGATCGGACCCTACCAAGGTTCAAATGAAAGATTTGTCTACTATCTGCAATCGCAAAACGGGAATTTGTACTCGCAGGATTTTTTCTTCAACGGAGAAGATGCCTCAGAGTGTGCGGCCCTGCGAGCGGACGTCCCCCCGAAGTCGACTTTGTTCGTGATGCACTGGGTTTGTTATTGGTTCACGACCATGTCTTCTAGTCGTCCTGAGAGACCAACTAGATCGTTCTCCTGACGCCGTAAACCTGTGGATCGGGGGCAGTGACAGTGTCACGAGCATACACAGTGGTCAGTACTCGCAATCTCTCGTTTCCTTGGGGGTGATCGGAAACACGTAGACCCTTACGAGAACATATATACCGTCGTCCGTGGTTCCAAACATTTTACGTTGCTGCCACCAAGTGAAGGATGGTGCTTGGAAGGTTTGTGCTGCACTGCACCTTCGTATCGTTGCTCATGGATGCAGAGAGGTTATACCCACATGCTGTGTACACCCGTGCTGATGCGACTCCAGAACTCTACCTCCTGCCATCATACCAAGTCCCACCCGTGCGATGGTGTTCTATTCCAAACCCTGATCTTCCAGATGCATTGCCGCCAGAAGCTCACCCGATACACATTACACTGGTCGCGGGAGGCACACTGTACCTCCCTGTTGGGTGGTGGCACTTTGTCAGACAGTCTGGCGATGTCACTATGGTGGTATGATACGGAGCTTCAGGGGATCAATTGGATATGGCTGAATATGCTTCGGGAGGCCAAATAAATTATCCTTTTGTCACACGTGTCACGTCACACATACCTGTCATCTACTACTTGTAGGCTCATAAAATGGGCAAGGACAAGGGCGAGAAAAAAGAGAAAAAGAGAAAGGCAGAGGAAGGAGCGGGCGCGGTACCTGCTGGGGTTGAGACCGAGGACGCGTCCTCGGTGCGTTTCCTGACCTTGTCGATGTGTAGGCTTCACGGTCATACCCAGGTCCAGCCTACCAAGAAAACAAAAAAAGAGAGAGAGGAAGTTGTTATCCCCCTCGAGGACCTTTCCCCCATTGCACGACCTCTCGCACAGAAAAAGCTAGTGAAAAAGCTGTACAAGACGGTCAAGAGAGGTGAGATCCTGATCATGCTCGCGCGTTTTGATGATTACATGCTGTTATCAGCGTCCAAAGCTAGGCAGGTCAAACGTGGTGTCAAAGAGGTCGTGAAGGGTATCCGCAAAGGAGAGCAAGGGTAAGTCGTCCGTTCCGCATTGCCTTGCAACACTCGCGCCATTTCATCCCCAGGTTACTCGTTCTTGCTGCTGATATAAATCCCATCGACATTATATCCCATCTTCCTGTGCTCTCCGAGGACGCGCAGATACCTTATGTATTCGTGGCATCCAAAGAAGAGCTTGGGCACGCCAGCTCTACAAAACGACCGACGAGTTGTGTCATGATATGTCCGAACCTGAAGCGCAAGGCCCAGAAGACAGACAGCAGAGACGGCGGGGAGGACGATTTCCGGGAACTGTACGAGGAATGTCGTCGAGACGTGGAGAAGCTGGACGCCAAAGTCGTTTTCTAATTTTCCGCAGTTAATCTCGACGTTTTACTTAGCTCCGTTGTAGTCGTAACCACGACGCTAATAGAGTACGATCCTCGAGTTCACACACGTTTCTTTCCATTCGCTAGTCCTCGAAACCTCAGTCATGCCCGCGTCGAAAGCCAAGCCTGCTTCTACCGATGGCGAAAAGAAATACCAGGTAACTCCAGCAAGTACTGTCCCCCCGTCGCCGGTTTCGAAACCGTTGGAGACAAACCGTGCGGTGACAACTAGCTCAGGGAAACCTGACAAGAATGCTTATGACGCGGAGCAGGAGAGACTCAAGTCTGAGATCGAGGCCCTACAGTCCAAGCTTGTGCGTTCTATCCCTGCTGTCGTCGGTGCAGTGACCGATCGTGTTTTGACAGAACGCCGTGCGAGAGAAAATATCGTCGGCCACCAAGCCTTCGGGGAACGACAGATGGAATGCGCTCCGTGCGGAACTTGACAACATACGCGAACAGCAGTCTTCTTACAAGACTTCTAGAGGAAAGGTCCTCGACCAACTCAAGGCTTTGCAAGATGACATACAAAAGAAGGTACGTTCAATCATGTTACATTCGCGAGCACCTGTTCAACGAACAGACACCTTCAGACGAAGGACCTGCAAGCTGCGCGGAGCAAGACATCTTTCCGAGCTGTTGCTGAGGTTGATGCTCACATCAAGTACGTCATTCCTATGACCGCGTTTCAACCAGGTTCGCTAATATCCTTGCCCAGAAACCTGGAAAAGCAGGTAGAATCCGGCGATATGAAGCTTGCTGACGAGAAGCGTGCCCTCCATGAAATCTCACAGGCCAAACGAACCCGAAAGACTGTGGAAGGTTTTCAAGCCTCCCAGGATGCAATCCACGCGAACCGGAGTGCTGCTGACGAACTTCGCCAACGGCTGGATGACCCAGAATCCAAAGCCATTTCCGATCGTTACGACGCGATCAAAGCGGAACTGGATGACCTTAAGAAGCTGTCAGAGGAAGCACAAGCTGGGCGCACCAAGCTCTTTGAAGAGCGAGACAACCTGCAAGCTCAGGTAAACGCCCTCTTCAACGAGAAGAGAGCTTCCGCACAGCAATTCCGAGAAGCGAACGACCGCTACTGGATGAAAGTCAACGAAGATCGCGCTCGTCGTGCTGAAAGGGCTCGTGCGCAGCGTGCCGCCGAAGAAGCTCAAAAGAGGTTGGAACACGCGCAACGGTTACGAGAAGAAGCATCCCTGCCAGCGTATCAAACAGAGATTGGAGATTGCCAGGCGTTGATCGACGCTCTTTCGGGCAAGATTTCTGACACCGCCGTGTCGTCCTCTTCGTTGGCACTTGTGAAAGGCGAAGTGGCTGGCGTGCCCAAACTTGAGCCAAGACAGGTGGAGCCTGCTAGTGACGGTCTTGTGGCACGCAAGAAGAAGGGGGAAGAGGAGGAGACATACTTTGCAGGGAAGGGGAAACGAGGGAAGAAAGAAAAAATACCCAAGATCACACAGGAAACAGATGCCCTCAAAAATCTTTCGTTTGGTACTATTACCGCTCTTTCCAAGTTCGCGATTTCCCTTCCGACTGCTGCAGGCGACATTCCACGTATCATCGAGGATCTGAAAACGAAGAAAGCGTGGTACGAGGCAAATCAGGCGCGTGTAACAGCCGAAAACCTTGCCAAAGCAGAGGCGCAAATACAACGCCTCACGAGCGCGGCCAAGCCAGAGCACATCGATGATGGTCCCCGAGCGTTGGTCAACGTGAACGGTGACGCGAACACACCGCTGGAACCGGAATCCGCCCTGGTAGAGAGCAATTTAATTGATGGCGAAGAGGCTAACAAGGTCGACGCGGAGTAAAGGCGGGATCAGACTGTCCGCATATCATTAAATCTCGGTGCTACTTATACCACGAAACTACTCTCGCCTGATGGCAAGCAAAGGAACGCTAGTATTATTCAGTTCAAGCCCTATACAGTAGTGAGCACAACTTTTTGAAAAACAAACGGTCAGTACAAATACGGAGCACCAGGTAGTAATAAATGATAGGCCGAGAAACGTGGTCATATATACTTGCAGACTATATTAATTTTTTCTGCATAACCCAGCGAACGACAGAAAGTATGGTTGAATGCTGATCATTCAGGACGCAGCCTCCGCTTTAATAGTTTCGGTTTCGCGCTCTGGCTCGCTAGCATTACCAGGCAAACTCAAGTCCTGAGTTGAAAACGGTGTAACATCGAACGTGTTCGTCGTCGCATACTCGGAGAACGCAAGGCCAGCTTGATGGACCGAAGGTATCGAATCCTCGGGGGTAACTGAAGTATCCATGTAGTTAAGTCCCCCATATGCATCAGAATTGAAACCAGAAGCTGAGGCGTCCAGCGCGCCAGCAGGGAATGGCTCCTGTTGCAATGCGGCCAACATACTCGAGGTTGTCGGAGTGTGGTTCATGGCGTGTTGTGAGCGAGCCTCAGAGTGAGTGAAGCTCTCTTGTCCAGCCATGGGTGAAAGGGAAAAGAATTGTTGCTGAATTACTGGTTCGACAGAGGCAGCCACGGAATTGGTGGACAAAGCAACGTTCCGCAGAACGTTTACCGCGATCCAGTCACTGTGCGCTCGTGAGTAATACTATAATGAAAGGAGCCGGACGAAGGCAGAGCTCACTCGAGGAATAATTTCATTATCTGAAAGGCGCCGAACGCAGGGTCACTCCTGATGGTCTGGTACCAACTGTCAGATCCACCTAAGCCAGCTTGGACTAACAATGGAACTTACGAGGTCCCTCATAACCTGGCTAGTCACATATCCCCAGCGAATGAGTACACTACGAGGACTCATCGCTCCTCTGTCGTCACTGGTGCCAATGCGCTGCTCCATGAGTCTCTCCGTGCACTTATCAGCCCATGTCATCACTTCTCTGACGGGCTCGTTGCTCTTCGCAAGACTATCCATCATCGCAACAAATTCTACCTCGAGAAGCTGGACAAGATCTTCGTGCCGGCAATTGCAAACCAAGGCCGATTGGTTACGAACGGATTCAAAATCTACCTTCTGCCAAGATTGACGCATCTCAGCGAGCTGTTTTTGATTGGTGAGGACTGTGTTTAAAGCTTGAGTAACTTGAAAGATGTCCAAGAATCGTACTATATCAGGAGCGTCAATTGTGCAATGTCTCACCATCCACGCGCGCATGTCCACGTACAGACTAAATGTCCAAAACGTGCACCCAACTCAACCTTGGGCTCGACGAACGTGGCCCCATATCCTTCGAGAGCGAGGAGGAGAATTTTCTCCATCTGACTGGCAAGTTGGCGCAAGCTGTTCAAGGAAGCCGTTGGGAGAGGGGAGAGCATCTGCGACCTGAGGAACTCGAGTATTTCCTGTCCACGATTAAGTAGCAGCAAAGAAGCGGTGTGTTGCAGACCTACATCATACACGATTGCATCGGCCTTGGCCATCAATCCCGCAATTGCAGGTGCATGAACGACTTCACGGTGAGCGCCTGTCAAGGTTGACCAGAATCCCCTGAGATGCATCTCAAACTGATCAAATCGGAAAGCGCGAGCGCTCTCCAGGACTGCATCCAAGTGGTCTTGGAACCAACCCCATACTTCTCTCCCAGCGATGCATTGAGCAGAGGCGGAACTAGCTCCGATAGCTTCCTCTATAGAAGGGAAATGGGGCATATGACGGACTGATAGATGCTGCTGTACTTGGACATATTGACCATCGGCATTGGGCGCGAGGGTTAGCGTGGGCTGTGGTGCGACGCTGGGCTCAGGTTGACCGGTATGTCGACGGATGGGAGCGTGACTGGGGTAAGAGTTGCTCCTGACTAGGACTTGGGCTTGCGACGAGAGGCTACCTGCGGTCGGTGTCTTATCGCTTATATCTTCAAAAGGGACGCTGGCTTTGAGGTCACCTAGGACAAGAGAATTCCGCTTGGAAGCACTGGACCCCTCGGAGTCTTCATCTTCATCCTCGTCTGATCGTTCCTCGCCCTTGTTCGCGTTCTCCCCCGACTCCTGTGCGGCACGAGCAGCATTGATGGATGACTGACCTGCGTTGTTGTTCGACTTGCGGATGTAATCTTGCAAAAATTCGGCTTCCGCCGAAGTCGCGGGACGAATGCCACAATCTGCCAGCCAATCATAAATTTTCCGATCAACATCTGATGGGGGAGGCGTACAATGATATTTGCTATTCCCGCGCACACCCAACCGCCTTGTCTTGATGGTGGGGAAACAAAGCCTGATGGCCTTGCCGAGTGTCGCAGTATTAATGTGAGGGATTTGGTACTGGTCGCAAACCCTGCGGTATGAAAAATAAAGGCCCTGGCGCGGTACGTTCCCGTCAGGGTAGGGTGCATAGTTGGCTGTTAGCCTGGAACGCGAACATGAGGACTGGAACAGGGAAGGGAAGCATGGGGACACACCAGGCCTGAACGAATATCTGCTTCGCTCGGTCGGAAGCGCTGGTTGTGGTTGCGACGCGCACGTTGGCCGCTAATTTCTGCAGGGCATGATCGGGGCTGATGGACAACCTGCCGAAAACGCCTGCAGACTGTCGAGGTTCTAGATGATTAGTGGGGGCCGGTTGACCGGGTCCGTACATGGTAGAATAGTCTGGGGTGTTGCCGAGAAACATGGTGAGATCGTCGGTTTCGCTCGAGGAGGAGTGGACGCTCTCTGTATCACGGGGGTAGGGAGAAGCCGCAGCACGGGCCCTGAGATGAGTCTGGCGAATATGGCCCTTTAGCGCGGGATTAGTCATATTACTGTTGAGGGGAGATTGACAAGGAGACATGTCTGCAGAAGGGAGCGAATACACGGAAGAGTGGCGTACTGGATCGCTGCCGAGATAGGCGGAGGAGAGACGGTAGAGATCATCTGAGGATGGGGGGATGCCGGCTGGCATGCGAGGGAGGATGTCTTGGGAAGACTGGGGGCGAGAATGAGGCGAATGGGTAGAGGAAGAGGATATCGAATTTGAACGGGAGTGAGGGTGGCTGGGTGGTAAGAAATCAAAGGGGGTGTTTGAAGAGATTGTCTGGAGATTGACGGCAGCCATATGAGCGGGAGGAGAACGAGGGTGTTGAGCTGGGGATTCGACCAACGCAGCGAATAGGCGGACCAGCCGGTGGAAGGGGAAAGAAGAGCGAAGAGAAGGGGAGCGACAGGAAGAGAGCGAGGGACGGCCAGGGAGGTGGGGGAGATAACAAAGCAGGACTACCCCGTAGGCCAGGGCGAAGGAAGAAAACAAGCGGAGAGAAAAGAGACAAGAGCGCGTGGGGAGATGAGAGGCAGCGAGTAGCCGTTTTGCAGCTGTGACGAGATCGCAGGGACTAGAGCTTACAGTCGGTGGTCAAGGCAACGGACGGGTACACTCGAGCAGGGCGACCTATCCCTTTTTATTATTTTATTATTTTATTTTATTTTTCGTTTTTATATTTTCCCCCTCCACCGCCCGCATCGCCCACCCGAGCGGGACACCGCTTCTATCCGACACGGCACCTCTGCCGATTCGCCACTCCGGGAGTGCAAAGATGGCACGACGTTGACAGTGTCAATGTCTCAATTTCTCCGCCCATACGGCCAATGGGTTCAAACACTGCTTGCAGTCAAAAACAGCACAGCTGTCATTGAGAGTAGCACCATCAACAATGACACTGCCTTTGAAGATGCTGGACCTGTCCTTGGTCCAATGAGACATCAGCTTGTCTGTGTCAGCCGCAAACAAAATGGTCAGGTTTTTGTACCCCAACAATGTTTGGCCAGATTCCAAATGATGAAGGCTAGCATCCCTGTTCTGTTTTACAGAATACTACCAAATGTCCCACTTGCGATACACAAAACTAATGTATTTCTCTTCTCAGCCGACTTCCAGCTTGCGAGTGTGGAACAGAGTGGTCTACATTATCGAGTTGGAAAACAAGAGCGGATGCCGAGGTGAAAAGCGGACGGTGAGACAAAACACCGTCCAGACGAAGCGTACTCATGACGACCAGGGGTGCCGCAGACAACGAACCACTGATCCATCACTCTTTCTTGTCTTCCGAGGCAGCTTCCTTTGCCCCGTCGGCATCCTCCGCCACCACAACCTCCGCCGCCACCTCCTCCGCGACCTCCGCCTGCGCCTTCTCCTCTTCTTCTACCTTGTCGTGATCCTTTGGGGGCGTACCGCCTGCATTGATTATCTGAACTTTCTCAAACATTTTCTTAAACTCATTCGCGTCTGCAAAGCAGTCTTAGTAACGCCACTCAATCGAAACCGTCCCGGCTTACTATCCGAGTTCGCAAAACGAATTGCGAGGGTCTCGGATGTAGGTGGAGATTCTGCACAGTCTGCAGCAACCTTCCATACCCAACTCCTGTCAGAGCCAATATTCGGTTGGAGGTGCATGTCGGAGGTAACTTGACCGCGTCAATGGTGAAGCTGAGGACGTGAAATGACACACAATACTCACTGGCATGGTTGGCGCAGACTTTGAGGGTCTTGTCACGTCTCATGACCAAACGGACCTTCTTTGTTACTCTGTGCTGAAGCAGACGGGCATCGCCCGTGCCTCTTTCTTTCCACTCGTTACCAGCGGTGTCAAACCTGAAAAGCTTTGCGCGCCTAGAATTCGCAAAATACCATATCAATGATGATGAAACGAATAACCAAAACCTTCTTACATTTTGAAGATGATGTCCTCGTCCTCTTCATAAGTCTTTGTTTCTACCTGCTCAGTAAGCCTGATAACCGGCTCAAAATGAACATCGGCCTCTTCTTCCTGCTTTGATCCAAGTCAGATCAGTGTTGGATTGTCGGTCTCGTGGAATGGGTGGCACGATTGCCTCGATGGGCATCGGGCTGACCGGGATTTGCGAAGCAGTGGCTCTGAGAACTTACCTTTGGTGCAAGGGGATCATTCAAATCCGCCATGGCGAGGGTGGACGAGAACAGAAGTTACGGAGATCTGTTTGCGGAGGGGAGAGAGGAATTATCACAATCACTATTTTGCGATGAGTCCAAATCATCCCAAACTAATCTACTTGTGTCTGGGGTCTTTACCTCACCGAAACTGGAAGTGCACGTGTTGTCCAGGTCATCTCATACTGGCACCCCGAGCTAGTCCTCCCAGTCCAAAATGCCCTACCGACGACTTGCTCTCTTCTGTGTTTCGCTGCTTGCACTTTCTCCCGTCCTCGTATTTGCGCATAAGATTCACATTCCAGCATCGACGAAGGAATGTTTCTTCGAAGACCTTCATGAACATGACCAGGTGCGTATTGTTTTGCAGTGTGCTGCTCTTTCTAATTGGGCATCCCAGATGACTGTCACGTACCAAGTTGGAGAGGGTGGTCATCTCGACATCGATTTCTGGGTATGATTTACCCATTTCCATCTCCACGCCCATATATTGTTTCGCAGCTCGTTGACCCGGAAGGAAGCACTTTGACAAAGCAGATCAGACAAAGCACCGGCTCAACCTCAATAACAGCAGAGAGAGATGGCCGGTACGAGTACTGCTTTTCCAACCAGATGAGCACAATGGCGGACAAGGAGGTCAGGTATGCACACTGCTCTCGAGACCGGACGGCCCACCTAGACGCACTGTTGACGCATTCTATAGCTTTAATGTTCACGGTATCATATACATCTCCGAAGATGGTTGGCCTGCTCTTCGTCTCACTGCCCTTGCTAACCATGGTCACTGTGGTAGAGGATATTGTTGCACCAGTCGAGCGCGAGATCCGTTCGCTAGCAATTGGGCTTCTAGCGGTCAAGGATGAGCAAGAGTACATTGTCGTACGCGAGAGGCGGCATCGTGACACCGCTGAGTCTACCAATGACCGCGTCAAATGGTGGTCGGTCCTGCAAACCGTGGTTCTCTTTTCGGTTGTTGCCTGGCAAGTATATTATCTAAAGGTGAATCCCGCGAAATCTCTAGTGTTCACGGTATTGACAGTCCTACTAGTCATTCTTCGAGGTAAAACGTATAATTTGACCTTGTAGACACTTCGACCTCCACCCTTCATTCTCGTGACGCTTTGAATCGTTTTATCTCGATACACATGAACACCGTTTTCAAAAGTGATTGCACATTAACAAAGGCGATACATGACAATGTGCATAGATCTAGGATAACAACAGTTAGCATGTGGGAGATGGAAGCTACACAAGACAGATCGCTCCCTCCGTTCACCAAGTAGTGGGAGAGGTGATAGACATGAGGGTATAAACAAAAGCGATAACCAGGGCAAATAACAACGGAACGGTACGTAGAATACAATGCAAAAGCCCCGCCCTTGGCCAGCAATAGTGGAACGAGTGTGCTGTCGCGTGAAGTGGTACTTAGCGCCACAATGGTTTAGAATGATTAAGTCTTGTGCTTGCATCTGCGCTGATACTGATATTTGGATCTGCTCCCGGAACAGGTAACATAGCCATGCTGGACAACACGTTTGGTCCCTTGACCCTCAAGGACCTTGATGTGTTTCCTAGCAACGAGAGTCTCTTGGGTCGCTTTGCGGGTGATCTGCCAATGATTTCCACGCGTCGTGGACCGCCTGTCTCGGGGATTTCATCCGCAATTGGTGATGGCTGTGGGATCATGCTTGACCTTCTACGCGTTCTCTCGCTACGCAATGGGCCAACGTTTGACCGCCTGCGTATGCCTTTGGAAGATGTACAAAGATGTTGAGTAGATGTGGGAAGGCGACAAGAGGGGCTGTCACTGTGCTCGCCTTTCTTGGGCATATCCAGGGCAGTGCCATCCTCATCCATCGCAGAGTGGTTCATGCTTCTCTCAGAGAGCGGTGGTGCTCGTCTGACTGGTGAGCCATTTTCTTCCGCTTCCTGTAGACATGCAAGTGACGTCGCGCCCTTTGTTCTGAGGAAACCGTGGTCAAGGCGACTCGGCCGAGAGCGCTTGCAGGTGCTTGACCGCAAATTCGAGGACAGTCCAGAAGAGGAAGGCAAAGTAGACGATCTTGCGTTAGGCACGGCGATAAAACTAAGGTTGAGACTGTCATCAGTTCGTTCGTCTTCCCACTCGCTTTCTGAACCCGCAACTGAGTGACTGCGACCAATGCTCTCCGCGCTGTCACTCGAAATAATGGAGATTACCGGTGGATTCTCTTTCCGTCCTGCGTCATCCAGGTCCCCTTTCCCTGCTTCGTCTCTCCATTGGACGACTTTCTTTTCCTTGTCAGAAACTCGACGGTACGGCTGGCCGACACTGGAACGCAGCGACTTGCGCGGGGTCTTGTATGATTTTCGTGGTGATGCAATGTGGTTATATGATAACCGTCTTGAAGATTTGGGAATGGGCTGCGAAGCTGAGCTAGAGGTGACGTGAGTGAACGGTTGCAAAGCGGACTGGTTGACAATTCCTTCGATGGAGATGCCACCACTGTGAGCAGCATACATCGCCGTGGTCTGTCCAATTAGAACGGCGAGCGTGTCGTCGTTTTTCCCTGCAGTGGCACTCAACGATGTTGCAATGGCCTTGACAGCTCCGTCAAACCCATCTTTCTCACCCACCGTTGCCATCTTCAAAACACGTGAAGCCTCTCTAAGGACGACGGTACACCGTCCGATCATCCCAAGTAGGGTCACAGTTAATTCTGCCTGCGAACGGAAGGACTCTTTGAAAGCGTCCCTTTCAGCCTCTGCCTGAACCCGGTCCATCTCGGCCTTCCGCCATTTCGCATCTGCCTTGACATTCTCGACGCTAGGCTCTTCGAGCCTGTCAGAGCGACGTTCACTGACTGCACGAAGGGTAGCCCCAAAAAGGTTGCGCGAGTTCTGCGAGCGAGTTAGGCGTGCGTTCAAGGAAGAGTCTGGCTTGATTGCCTGTTCTTCTGGACAAGCGAGAGCCTGCAAGAGAGCCCGTTCGGCTTCGAGATCGGGAGAAGGTGTAGATGAAGAGCAGTCAGATATTAACGCGTCGATCTGGGCGACACGAGCACGGATGACAAATAGTTTGTCCTCTGCAGCAGATATCTTGCCAGCACAGGATGCACCATCAATGATTGATGCCCGTGTCTGCTCCATTCGCGCTTGCATGTCTTGCTTTGCGCGTTCGACTTCGGCATCGGCTTCCACTCTCTTGCGCCTGGCGATGTCATTTTCGGTTGAGATTTTGCCCGCAAGCTTGGCTTTAAGTTCCGCAACTTCGATGTTGAGGCGGTTAATGGCTTCGACGTATCGACCGACATGTCGCTCGACATTGACGACGTTGCGGGTGACCACCTTTGTTTTGATCTTCGTGGCACGCTCGGCGTATAGAAGGGCGTTGTGGGTATCGTCAAAATGTTGAGAGGTAGGTGCTATGCAAACGACCATGACAGTCTTGCAGTTTCCGCCCAAGGAGAATTTAAGCAAACGGGTAAGCTTGCTATTGCGGTACGGGACATGTCGAACGGCACCGCCACTCTCACAGAGGGCGTTGATACAGTTACCCAGTGCAAGTAGAGATTTGTTAATGTTGGCACCCTCGACCATACGCTGACCCATATTAAATGTGGCAGCGGCCCGCTCACTTCCAGCCAAGTCGATAATGGAGAGTGTGGCAACTGTTCGTTGCTCAGTCAATGAGGCAGTCCGCGGGGATTGTGTAACATGTACTTGAAGAACGGCATGCGAGCGAGATGAGGTTTCGTTCGCGTGCGTAGGCGATTGCGTCCGGCGCGAGTTACCTTGGAGCACGATCTGCTTGACCTCTTCTGCGCTGGTAGGACGTAACTCGACAAGGCCCACGACTTTGACGGTTTTGTCTTCGCGGATCTGGAGACCGCCTCTTGGGCTAGGAATACCGGGTTCGGCAAGAAGATCGCGAATTTCTTCGTTATAGATCTCAAGGAAAGTGACAACTACCTCGGTGTTCCATTCATCTCTGCGATCCTCAATGCGTTGGAATAGATCGGCCATAGTGAGGTAGATTATGCCCGGATCTGCCTCTGTCCCACTAATAGTGTGGGTCTTTCCGCAACCTGTTGCCTGTGAAGCGATTAGCAATAACACAGCACCAGAATGTGTTGAATAGCGCACGCCGTACGCAAATACAGTAGCGTTGTAGCCGTCTATTAGCCCACTCAGCAACGGCTTTGCGGTAGCCGTATATACCTCCCCTTGCCTTGTCTCCCCATCGAAAACCCTATCGAACATGAACCTCTTGTCCTTGTACCGCTTCGTTCCAGGGGGCGTAAAACCCCGTTCGACGAATGCACGTGCCCTGTCCTTCTCGTCGGGATCGAAAGTGAGGATACGATCGTCGACTATTTGGACGATGTCACGGAGGGGTGCTGAAGCTGTTACTGATTTTCCAGGTGCTGCAAGAGTACCGTCCCCGCGGATGGTCGTGTCATAGCAAGGTTCTGGTAATCGCGCTGCCTCCCAGGGGGTCGGAGGTCTTACGCGAACTTGCTGGTGTCAGAAGATAGTGAGAAATGAGCTGAAAATGGTTACGCCTACCTACAACGGTGATTGAGCCGGCTGCAACCATGAGCAGGATCTGAATACAAAGAGTGATGTGCTCGAGGTCACTTTATCGAGTGGGCAAGTTGAAAACTGAACGCGTCTCGCCTTTGCATCACGTGATCGTGCTATACGTTGACCCACCATGGTCACTGGACAATGGGTCGTCGAATCCCCCGCAGATTTTCATGTCCATCTGCGACAGGGGGAGCTCTCAAAGCTGGTTACACCGCATGTTCGCAAAGGCGGATTTGACTTGGCCTATGTGATGGTGAGCGATGTCGTCGAGACCACTGCAACCCACCCTCAGCCGAGCACCTAGCCCAACCTTATACCTCCGATCACCAAGACAGAGCTTGCAGTGGAGTATAGGAAGCAATTACAAGCTATCGACAATAGTGTCGACTATCTAATGACCCTCTATCTCTCGCCAGACCTCACCCCCGAAGAAGTCAGAAAGGCAAAGGAAGCAGGCATTATTGGCATCAAGTCATACCCCAGAGGTGTCACCACCAACTCGGATGGTGGAATCGAATCATACGAGGTCTACTACCCTGTCTTTGAGGAGATGGAGAAGTGTGACCTTGTCCTCAATCTGCACGGTGAAATTCCGTCGGACGCAGCCTCCGTAAGCAGGTAGTCTAATCCACCAACCTCCACCGTTGAATAAACCACAGAATACCTGTGTACTGAATGCAGAAGAAAGGTTCCTTCCGCATCTGCAGAAGCTCCATCGAGCCTTTCCCAAGTTGCGTATCGTACTCGAGCACGCCACAACTCGGGCAGCGGTCGAAGCTGTCAAGTTGCTCGGCAGTATGGTAGCGTGCACGATCACAGCACATCACCTCGCCATGACGGTCGATGACTGGGCGGGTCAATCTTGGAATTACTGCAAACCTGTTGCCAAGTATCCGAGTGACCGTGAAGCATTGCGCAATGTCATACTCGAGGGTGGGCATCGCTTTGCATCTGGTGACATTCAAAAGCGTTGAATTTCCACTCGAATCTCAGGGCATCCAAGGTTTTTCTTGGGGTCGGATTCGGCACCGCACCTAGCACAGTCCAAGTCCGTGGCATCACCCGTCCATCCTTGTGCTGCAGGAGTGTACACGTCGCCGATCCTGTTGCCCTTTGTCGCGCACATGCTAGAGTCGTTCGGGGCACTGGACAGGCTCCAGAATTTCGTGAGCGATTATGGACGGTCCTTCTACAGGCGCGGTGCTGGCACCAACGCTCGAAGAATCGTGCTAAGCAAGGTGAATCCCTACCGAGTCGAAGACACCTGGTCGTTCGGTGACGCAACTGTCCGGCCATTTTGGACGGGGAGAGAACTTGGCTGGCAGATCAGTGAGGTCAGTGGCATCTGTGAAACGGTCATGATGCCGCCTTTGCTGGGCTAACCGATACTGTCACAGGACCCTGCAGTCGGAGCCGATGAGGAGCGATGAGTGGGACAGAGATGACGAATGGGCCGTAGCCGTACAGCCGTTGCACTCGTTGGACTGGGGAAGGGCGGTACCGAGGCGGTGCCACTGGCTGTGATTGACGCCGTAGAGTAATTTGTCGTGCCTTCCGCAATATCGACGTCGACGAGCAGTGCCCTTTGGTGTAATGTCTTCATATCTCGTTGTATAGACCACTGCTTGTCCTACTCCTCAGCACAATGCGCGCTAGTCCAGCCGTCATGAGTCCCGGTACGAGTTGCTATGTCAGACAAACATGCAGTAGGCTGACCTCCCAGCACAGCGCGACAAGACCCCGACGCCGTCCCGTCAAGCCCACTCTCCACCACGCCCACCCCACCCTCCTTCGAGTCCAACGATGCCACGCGCACAACCTCGCGTCCCTCCCAGCCACGCGCTGCTTCACCCCCCACAGCTCCCTCAACAGCCGGCGCTCTTCGCAGGACCAGCATCCCTTCCCAGGGAGGCACTGACAGAAGGCATCTCGCTATCGTGGAGATGGACGCCCCTGGGCCATCCGTCCAGAAGAGCAGTGAACGTGGAAATCGGCCCTCCGACTCCGGTGGCGGTCCGCCGCATACCCGCCTCGAGGTCCAGCTAGGAGGACTCGCATTGGTTGCACCGCCAGATGCGTCCCCTCAGAGTTACTCGGCTTTGGTGCCACCAAGGGCTGCTCCTGTGTCCGAGCCACAACCTTCCATTGTTGTCAGTCATCTTCTGCCCAGCAACCATGCACGATCACCCTCGGATGCATTTGGAGCCTTCCCCCAAAGTATCGGCCACGTACCCCGTAAGTCCTCGCGTGAGGTCGCTATTGTTGGTACTACCAGCTTCCCTGGGTCTGCATCGGTTCTACAGCTACCATCAAGCACCCCGTCTGCCACTGACTCACTCAGGCTACCTTCATTTCAGATACCGCAGTCGAGGTCACCGTCTCCAGGGCTTTCCGAGATATCTGACTCGGGCTGTTCAACCTACCGTGGACGTCAGAGAAAAGATGCTCTTGCACCCGGTGTCAGCCACGCCAAAGAGGTCACAGATTTCTCTGCTCCTGTACGAGCACCAAACATAGGCGACTCAAAGCGTATAAATGACCGCGTTACTGGCCCTGTCGTCACCAACCTCTTTCCTCAATCCCCCTCACCTAGTCCAGCATTCTCAGGTTCACACTCCAGTGGACAAGACTTCATGTCTCCTAGAACCAATCTCTTTACTCGGACACCATCAACTGCGATGAATTCACCTGTTACGACATCTTCTCCATACCTGCATTACCAGCCCGGTCTGCATGCCACCGCGGGACCACTTCCACCACCGCCTCAGGCCATCTTTAGTATTGATCCCAAGGCACTTCCACCACCACGACCTCCCAGGCATTCACCTATTCGAAGGAAAAATGACCTAGAAGCTATGAAGCAGATGCTACAACTACCATCACATGTCACTGCTGCTCTTAGGACTAAATCGACTGAGAAAGAAACCGCATCTGCTAGTCCGCAGAAGGCGACTACAACGGCCCCTCCCACAGATAGTCCCCCGAGGTACGCAGTTTGGTCTTGTCATCGAGCCGCACCTGAGGGAAGACTTGGGCTAGCTCCCATGAAAGCTTTGGTTCTGATCCTCCTAAACCTCACCACGTTCGAGAAGGTGCGTTTCCTCCATCAAGACTATGCACGTTAGATTTGGAGGCGTCAACTCCCGCACACGAGGAAATCGCTACCTCGTTACCCCGTCTTGACTCAATGGATGATCTAGTGGCTTCCATAGGGCTCGCAATTGATGATATGGGGATCATGAGTTCCTGTGATGTACCACCACCAACCGTTGTTGAACCTCCGCGCGGACACGAAGGACGAAATGGTGGAAAGGGCCTAGAGATCCGTCGCGCTGACAACCCGCCGCCCAACCTCAGCCGTAGTCTTAGTTCAGAACGACCTCATGTCGACTCATTCCCATTTTCACCTCCCTGTGACGAAATCCCGGCACAAAGCTGGGTGGACCTTGACAAAACACTCACTCTAGAGGAGACAGTGCCACCTGTTCCAGCGAAGAACGATCTTCCTTCCTTGGATACGAAGTTGCTGAGGAATGCCCTTAATATCAAGCGTTTCTCGTCCCTACCACGCACACCATCTCTGGTGTCGCTCAGTCAACCGTCCCTCGCGAGCAAACGCTTGTCTGCGACACCTTCGCCTTCGGTTGCTCATTCTGTATCACAAGCTAAACCATCAGTGCGGAAGACCAAGTCAACGCACCCGCCTGCGATGCACTTTGCGGACGTGACTGTGAAACGGACTGCCCTGGAACGATCACTAGGTTATGCTCATAAAATTAATGAACTGTATAGCTGTGACTGTGGTCTGGGTGATTGGATTGTCGAGACCAGGTACAAGGGTAGGTTAGATCGTTGCCACCTCATGACACCTGGCTGATATGGTTCATCTCATAGCTCTCCACCCTCACTCGTCAACGAAACGTTCAAATGTGAACTCGAGAGGACCTCGTGCTCCATCTACTTCTTCTCCGTCCATTGCACCACGTCATATCTCCCAATCGTCCACCGATTCGGGTGTCACATTTCCGAGAAGAGCTGATGCCTACTCTGCCACTGATCTCGCCCCGCGTGCCGCTGGAGATGGTAGCCCACCCAATGCACCACCCCCTCTTCCTTATCCCGCGTTAGCCGCAGCTCCGCACAATGGTCCCTCCCGAGCGTCGACAATGATCGCATCGTCATCCTCCTCATCAAGTCGTTCAGCTGCTTCGCCATCATCAGCTGCAAGGTCCCCTGGTAGCTTCTTTGCTTCCCTTGGACGTAAGGCTAGTATCAAGAAGGAGAAACCCTTGTCTCCTCCGTCTCCTCCGAAGATGCTATCCAAGAGCCCCCCCAGGAACGCGAACGAACGACCTAGTCCCCGCCCAACAAATATGCCTCTTATCGCACCATCTGTCCCTGGCGGTCCCCGCGCACCTCCCAATCGCATACAAAGGTCGCAGACTATTGTTATTACTTCCCAGAACTCTATGAATGGAGAAACCCCCCAACGCTCTAGCACGACGGCCCGCAGACCTTCTCTTTTCGACGGTCGTGGGAGTGTGCAGCAACCTAATAGCTTAGCATCGGGAACAGAATTCAACCGACAAGTCGATAAACTTGCGGCTCTTCTGCCAAAGGCGGACAGGAATATACTTGCTATTTACCTACGCCGTGCCGGCCAAGATATACTGGCTATTGGACAGTACCTTGAAGATGAGAAGAATGGCAACCTTCGTTATGAGTGATATTACTTTATCTTACCCTTTTTCTTGCCTGCTTTTGCTAACTATCATTAACGCTGACATTCGCTGTGCACTACCTTGGATCACTATGATGTAATTGCTGATGACCACACGCCAATACATGTATCTTTGTCCTCTTCTTGGTTTACTAGTCTAACTTAATGGATACGGAATCCAGAGTCTCCGTGGGTGACTCATTGCATCGTGAGGCACGGGGGTTTCATCTTGCGGGTCTGAATCCCCTTTTTGTTGAGAGGTTGAATGCTGCAATGAAAGGATTAAAAGAGTATGGGTCGTGGAATATATCACGCACGCCGTTGCTGAACTGAATGAGACCTCGCTGAACCTGTTCCCCATCCGCTCGAATCAGGATGTACTCCAGCCTGAGAGTGTCCCCCTCTGACAGACTTTGAAAGAAGCAAATTCTCCACTTCGTGGGCGCTATCCGATCGATCAGAAATGGAATTGGCCATAAAGAGACGATTTCCCGAATTCAGTGAATGGCGGTGTGTAGAGGCAACTTGATTGGGCGCATTAGAGTGTGGTATCGCTTGTAGCCCGGTGCGCCCTTGTTGGATCCCCCCTTTCGAAACGCGATTAACGAGAGGGGTCCGTTGAATCTCGTGCATCGTCAGACAGGGGTGTTTAGACAATTAACTCAGCGTGGATTCACCCCCGTAACATCCATACCACCCACTACGGCTCCCATGTCAACTTCTCCGACCAGTTGTCTTGGCTGGTTGTCAAGAGGACGATGAGAATGACCAAAGCCATGTATAGGAGGCTGGATTGTGCAGGAAGTATCAGGGCCAAGAAGAGCCCTTCGCTTGACTCTGTCAAGTTGAGCCTAGATCGGTTTTGTCAAGTCAACGTTAATCCAAGTTCAACAAATTCCACCTTGAGTTTTTGGTACTCCTTCTCTCGCTCTCTTGAGGTATCCTGCAATTCGTGGACCCTTCGGCGCTCCAACACAAGATCTCTCTCCAGTTCTGTTTACAAAAGAAGAGCGTCATGATATCTAAATCATGCTATCTTTTACCTGCCACTTTGCTTGCAAGAAGATTAATCTCTCCGTTGGCTGG
Source organism: Boletus rubropictus (assembly GCA_038092695.1). NCBI lineage: Eukaryota > Fungi > Basidiomycota > Agaricomycetes > Boletales > Boletaceae > Boletus > Boletus rubropictus. The sequence continues at coordinate 24,201 of JBBPQW010000063.1, read as the reverse complement.
AATAACAAGTCACAGTCGAGAAACAGTTCCGTGGTGATGAGACTGATCGTACCTTCTCTTATGACATTTTCCAGTTGTTTTTGTAGCTGACCATTCTTGTCGTTGAGGTTCCGGGCGACGGCATGCTGGAATGAGCTGTATTGCAATACAAATGCAGAGTATTTAGCGAACGACGATAGTGACGCACTTTTCCTGATGTATCTGATACTGCCAAAATGACAGTGCGCTTTATAACTGTGAACTCCAAAGATCAAAGAGTCAGAACGGTACGGACCGAGTACAAATCTCCATGATGATAGAAGGGCTCAACCCTGAGAGTACGGACTTGCAGAAGGACCAGAAGGATCAAAGGGAGTGAGCGTCGGAGCCGCTCCACACACCGTTTTGTAATCATTTGTTGGGTGCAAACAGCAAACCTTCATTCTCGTCAATGACGATCATGGCGGTGAATTCAGATTATTACCACCACGTCATCCCTATCGACGGTAGTGGTGTTTCGAAGGCAGGACCATGAGATAGAATAGCTAACTCACGGCTCGGTAAGCAATGTCTCGCAAGCTATGTATATCAGAGGATCATAGAGAGCATGCGATAGAATTTTCACCTGGACAAAGGCGGGACACATTGAACAACTCGTTGGCACACTCCACTGTTTGGGAGTGAGTCACTCTGAAATACTACTGAAGTCATGTCAACCAACTTACGACAGAATATATGCGAGCCTATCCTCGTGGTGTTGCTTGATTCTGGCTCTCTATTGGAACAGTTGGTGACTCACATGTCGTCTGGGTGATTCGTATGTGGATGAACAGGACGACAGGGGATGTCATGAAAGATCGATTCTCCCTACGCACCACCACCGCTTTGTCCGTCAATGTCTTCCTACAGTTGAGACGGTTACACTTTAGGTCGGAATCCATCGAGAGGTATAGTGGGTAGGTATGTCGTTCGGTTGTGGATTGGCCTTGGGTCAATTTTAGGAGTCAATTACCAAAAATAGAAATGAGCCATCTCCTCCACGGCTCGATAATAAATTTATCTAAGAGACGTAACAAGTACACAGTACGGAGATGCGTAGCAGTAAGCAATGGTATTGCCAGTCAGCGTCCCTGTCCCCCAAACTCAACATGAATGTAATAGTTAGTAGTAGACGTTGATGTAACCATATAAGTCCCGAAAAGCTGTGATGAAAATGCAGATGAATTATCAGGGTCTCCATGCATGTCGAGCTGGTGTACTGGGTATACTTGTCCGATGGCGATGGGAAGGTGGTTCTGAGGGTGTGATAGGACGGATTAGTGGTCCGTCTGGATTTGCACGCCGCATGAATTGCAAAGGGGCCAATGATGACCCTGGTGATGGGGAAGACTTCACAGTGTATGGGCTGCGAGCGTCGGGCGTGGAAAGGGTGAATGAGGGAATGAAAGGGCCTAAGGGTTCTGGAGTACGTGGGAGCGAGGGAGATGTAGTGATTTCTGGGGCCTCAAATAAGGTAGCAGTGCTAATCCATTTTTCCTCTCTGGATCCGAGCCGAGGTGAGCTGAGATGTGGTGGTTCAGGAGATATTATGCGAAATTGGTCTGCAAAATGGTCTTTGATGAACCTAGAAAGACATCAGCGCACATCAGGGGCAACCATGCATCATGCATGCGCCACGTACTTGGACAATTCCTGCCATCCGCCTCCAACACGAACCATCACGGTCTGCGATCGAAGAATTCGACAAAAACACAATTTAGGCTCCTGGTCACCAATCCAGTATTTGCCGCTTTGATCCTTCCAAGTGTCAGCAACGACTTCGACATTGATATTCATAGGAAGGTTGTTAACAACATCTCCCACGGCAACATCGAGCTTATTCTTCGGGTTAGCAACATACGCCTTTTTAGGGGCTGATTGGATTCGATGAGGAGGGGTTTGATCCCTGTTAGTCACAGGGAACGCCCGTCTCGGCGTGCGAGACCAAGTTGACATGGATGAGAAAGGCCGAGTTGGATTTGTTCGGGAAGTCGATGACATTTCCGATGGAGTGGGAGACACTCGGGACCTGGTTTGTGTTCGTGGCCGCACCTTCAAAGACGGGGTCGGGACAGGGCTAGAGAGACTGGACGACAAACTGGTTGTACGCTGCCGGGAAGCAAATGTAGAACTGCATAAGGAAGACGAGAAGGCTGGTGATATTGATGGGATAGGTCCAGAAACTGAACGTGTGGTATCCACTGGTGCCATGGATGGTTTACGGTAAATTGACAAGCGCCGGTGACTGTTTGAGGAGCTAGATAACACACGTCGGGAGGACGGATGGTTTGGGGTCAGGAACTGGTTTCCACCTGGCCCGCCTACTGAGAGGTTCGAATATCTACTGGCTTTTCCGCTGTGAGAAAGCATGGGGTTGTCCGGGCGACTCGATCCTCTCGAGCAAGAGCTAACAGCGGAAACAGACGCACGGCTGTTTCGACCAGAGCTGACCACACTGCATGATCGCGGTGTCGTGACCCCAATTATATCCTTGGCCATGTCTTCCAGTTCCAGCCAGGTTTGCTGGACACGCTGATACTCGGTGATAGCACGAGGATCGTCGTTAACCGGCTCTAAGTACGTTGTCACGTGCGCAAACACTTGCCTGGTGAAGCCAATTCGAACACTAAGCTGCTCCTCCGGGGGTAAGTGAGGCGTTGAGATATGCACACTCGACAATGGTCCTGCAGGGGCTGCGGGATAGCTGTCAACGTGTTCCAAAAGATCGCTAAGGGCCATGTCGCATTTTCGAATTACGTCCGCAAGATCTGCTAATCGGCGAATGCGCTGCATATGTTCCTGGGAAGCGTCTAATTCGCTCTTCAGCGACCGGTATTCCAACTCACCGGTCGGTAGGAGAGCTGAGGGCAAAGCTGCGAACGCAGAAATGATGGTAGAAAAACGAACGTTCATCTTTCCATACTCCTCCAAGGTCAGTAATTGCCCGGCGAACGCTGACGTTGCCATGGGTCTGGCAACCTCATTGATGTTGATCGACTTTAGACCCTTCCTAAGAGCAACAATCTTGTCGAACCACTCATCTTTCTCTTGACCTTTGGTAGGTGAAGGTGAAGGAGCTACCCGTAGTCCAAATACATCTAAGACTGAGAGTCATTTTCGCAATAATAGCGACCGAATGTAGCACGAACCTTCCTCCGGACGGGTAGACGAATTCGACAAGGTAAACGCAGACACGTCCCTCCCTTGGACAAGCTCCGAGACACTTTCGTTCATCGTGTCTCCCTGCGGCTCAACCGCTTCTACCTGTTTGCACTCCGTGGACGGTAAACGGTTTTCCTCTGCGGCGACTTCTGTTTTGACGTCGCTTCGTCTGTGCTCTTCGGCTTTCTGCAGGGCGGTACAGGCCATTTCCTGCTCTTCCTCTTGCCACCTTTGTGCTTTGAGGGGTGCCTCTTGCAGTTCCCTATTTGACTGCTCCTGGTAATGTCTCTCAGTGCCATCACGCGCAGCCAGCTGCTGAGCCAGCCTTGTAACCGCGAGCCCCTCCTCCCCTCTAAGAGCTTCATTGTCTAAGTGCTCGCATCCTCTCTGTTGTTTTTTCTCTTCTACTTCTCGTTCGCGCTGGATACGCAGGGCTTCAAGTCTTTGAAATTCAAAGAGAAGACCTTCCGATATTTTGCCCCTAATCATGGCCGCCCTGTCACCCCATGAGTTAACTTTGATTTCCAAGTCATCCACGCCTCGTCGGCGCGACGAGAGTAGCGCTTCGTGGAAGTGTAGGTCGTGAGAAGCTGGTATAGTTTCCATCTGGCGGATTGATTCTCTGATCAAAGACAGCGAACGAGAAAGGGGAGAACGATGCCGTGCATAGTGCCCTTCGACAGCTTGAGATAGTTCTTGCAAAGCTTGAAGGTTCGAATCGGTCTGCGCTATCGAGGTGACAGAGGTCCACAAGGACTCAAGCTCTTGAGTCACTTCATGTAAGTTGCGTGTGGCTGAGGATATTGCGGTGTCAACATCTCTGGCCATACGGGCGAGTTGGAAGTGGTTGGTTTTCCGATGTAAACCTTCTACCTCTCCAGTAAGCCTCATGACAAGAAAGTTGGAGTGCACACGAACACCATCGTCTATGTTGGTGAGCGAAAAAGGAAGTTCAACAGTAATAGGTACCACAGAAGCATCTCGAGAATCAGTGGCTGAGGACTGTTTACGGATGAAGGTGTTAGAAGACTGGCCACGAGGACTTGGAGCGACGAGGGGTATACGACGGGTAACACTGTTGGTAAACGTCTTGACAGTGTCACAGAGGGAATCGGTGTCCACCTGTAGCTCCGAGTACGTCTCCGAAATGCGTTCAAGAGGCAAGTCCCTTGATAATACCTCTTCGGTAGCGGCATCGTATCGGATTATGAGGTCTTCAATTTGTACTTGTAGCTCATTTACTTCCTCCCGAAGTAAGGTCATAGCCGCAGATTGAGATCTGACCACGTCCAAGAGCTGTGCCATCTGGTTGATATTCTCCAGTCGGTTCACGAGTCCGCCATATGTTTGATTGAGGAAGGAGTCTAAAGATACCCCGAGAGAGCCTGATAGGGAATCTAGGGGGACCGCGATATCATGCAAAAGAGTCTCGCGTACAATGCCGAGTCGTTCAAGTATGTCCGACGAGGCAACGATGGGTTCCAGACTGCGAGATCGAGGCGTCTCGGGAGTCATAGGGTCCACGCCAAGCTCATCCGGTAGCTTCCATTTCTCCCTTTGCATCGTTTCTGCCACCTCACTCTGAATGTTTTGCAACACCTTCAGAGATTCATCCATGATTGACCGCACCTTCCTAACAACTCTGAGATGTCCCACCCGCGTGTCCGTGTCGTTAACAAGGATGCGCAATCTGTCGCATGCAATTACCAAGGTTTCCAATACATTAGCTGCATGTTGCTTGAAGGAGAGGTCGATCCCGGGTCGCTCCAAGTTTAGGAGGGCTAACTGGTAGGAACAGACGAGTTTATCGGCAGTGGAAATTGCTTCTTCTGCTTCTTCTAGCAAAGCCGGAAACAAAGCGAGGAATGTGGTGTGCATGGTGGGTTGTAGACAAGTTTCGTTTGACAAGTCCGGTGGTGATCCATCTCCCTCATAAGTAGAGATGCCATGTGAAAGGCGATCGGTGATGGAGCTGAACTTTGACAACAAGCCGTTCACAGACTGGGAGAGGAAATCAACTTCCTTGACGGCCTCATAATTAGAACGGTACTCTTTAGCCAAAGTGTCCACTTTGGTGACTAACTCCGTAGCAGCTGCGAATTCTGCGGATAGGCTTTGGACGAGCGTGTTGTTAAACGACAGTTGATCCGGGAACAGATGGTGAGTGGGTCGAGGGAAAATGCCTGGGCTAGACGTCGGGTCTCCACGCAGCGTAAGACGTTTGAAAAGAGTGTCGACTCTAGAGGTGAAGCTTAAGCTCTGCCGAGGAGTTGGGTGATAAAGTTTAGCGGTCTCGATTTCTTCCAGGAGATTCTGCGCCGTATTTTGATCTTTCATAGTTTCGACGTAAAGTTCGTCCACTCTACCGAGGCAAAATTACACGGAAACTCATTGAGGAGAACGGGGCTGCTCACTTTCGCCACTGCATTACAATCTCCATGACGAACTTCGCGACATCCTCCATCCCATGGATGCCCTTCTCTTCAAGCCTATCCTGTTCATCAAGTAGTTCCTCTGGAACAGGCATTCGACTGTTGTCTATTAATCTGTCCAGAGCCTTTCCTGCGGCAGCGATCCTTCCGTGTCTCAAAGCCGTTGTTCTTCCAGCCAGTTGGGCTGCGTCGCGAGACAGTAATTCTGCGAGCTTAAAGCGTGCAGTTCGAGAAAAACCGGCGTTGGAAGTTGCGGAAGTATCGGAAGTTATGGAAGCGATAGATCCTCTGCGCGTGGGAGGCCGTTCTTCGTGCTTCGCCATGACTTCATAGATGGATGGAGACCATCGAGCACGATTCGCAAGGAACGTTTCGATGTCAACCAGAAGCTTCTTCAGATCCGCCCAAGCAGCAATACGGTGCTCCTCCCAACTGAGTCGGACACCGAGAAGATCGAGATTTTCTGAGCGATCTCGAAGGAGGTGAAGGAGCTTGTCGAGTTCGTAGATGGTTGTGAGAGTGAGCTCTATGAGATCGGTGTCCTCCGGGGAAAGATGGCGTTGGGTGGCAGCTGTAATATGTCGGAATGTGGGATGAGAGGAAAGGCCAAGTACATACCTTTTGTGAACATTCTAAGCTTCTTGAGCTCACCGGAGTCAAAAGTCTCAGTCTCTTTCTCAATCTTATCATGTTCTGCCAACCAATCTTGAAGCTGTTCACGGGAAGGTAGACCAGGCACAGAATCGGCGGAAGTCCGGACGGCGTCAATACCGACGAAGACTTGGATGGGGGGTAACTGCTCGAGAAACTGGGAGATGGGTTAGAAAGGAGATGTTGGAAGGAGGTGCAGCAGAGACTCGCTTTGATTTTTTCCTCTATCCATGCTTTGCGTTCGCTGAATGCCTGAAGCTCGATGACTTCGTGAGACTCTAGCGTTTCTTTCTCTGTGTCGTCGAGAGGTCGGGGGGTGTCGCTTGGTTCAGCGCCGGTGGGGGCGAGTTCTGAGACTGCCGGAGGCAGAGAGGGAGAGACCATGTCCAGGCTTGAAGTCAGAAGGGTGACGTCTATACAATGGACGGATCGATCAGCCAGAAAGACTGTGCATCGCCCGCACCCCGTGTATCCAATCGACTCGTCGTTGTCGTCGCCGTCGACCTGCTGCAGTGCTGCAGACGTTGCGAGGTTGCGACCAGCTCTGCCTTGAGGCATTAGCTAAGCGTACCCTCTCACAGCCAGCCGTCGACGTCCGCGATGGAAGAGACACCGTCGAGGGACAACGTGCTCCTCAGACGTCCAGCTATCACCACTGTCGTGCTTCTCACTGCCCTCCTTGTTCCCGTCGTCACCGTTCCCTACGCTCTCACCCGCAGGCGCATCTCCCGCCTCACACAGCAGGTCAATCACCTCGCCGCTGCTAATGCCGATCTTCAGAAACTCGTTCCCAAGTCTACGCACGACCTCGCTCTCAGGCGGGAGGAGTTGACACGTGTGGTGGCCCTCTTAGGGAAGTCCAGGGGCGAAATATCTCTCTTGCGCCGCGACATATCGCAGACCCAAGGCCAGCTAAATTCATTCCAGTCTGCCACACGTGCAGAGTTGCAGACCCTCTTGGATAAGGGAAAGCTAACGAGGCAAGCGTTGCCTGCCAGTGCATCCTACTGTACAACCTATATCCCCCACTTATGCTTGCACCCGTCAGACATTGTCTTGATCTATTTCCCCAACTTGGCTTATCGCTTGCTGATGTCGCAGCATTCATGCACGAAATAGAGCTCAACCAGGGTGTCCCTTCGTCGGCCATCCATGAACATGGCATTGAGAGGTTACGTACTTTAGCTCTGAAGCTGCAGACCTCTCACACCCTGTACAAGGTAGGTCATTTCACTGAACCCTTGGAACATATCTCACTCAGGAGCAGTCCTGATTGACGTCTTCCCAGTACCGGGCCCATGTACCTTGCTCCAGCTGGTATTTATGGGCTCCCAAAGGTTTTGCAATTAGTGGAAGTGGACATTACTGTAGAACTCTAGGTACATTTCATTATTGCTGTAAAATGGTAGTCGCTCAGAAACACGATACCGAGACAATCAATCAAGGTACAGCAAGTCACTGATGAATGGGGGCAAGTGTCATACAAGTACACAGTTCGCTAGTCGTACACGGAGCATAGACATAAAGCTCCTCAATACATGGCCGACTCTCCACACACGTACATAACATTTATGAAGACAACCAAAGTTTGTACCACTTTCGTTTTTTCTTAGGGGGTAGTGGAGGTACCGGTCCGGGCGGGGCCGGTAATCTAGTACTATCATCAGGTCCAATTCGTCGATATCCTTGTTTGTGCACGTACTCGTCCACGAACACTGGATATTCCTTGCGCAAAGAGGCCATTGCTTGAGTGATCTGGGCTTGGTAGGCCAAAAGGATGTTACTAGGAATAGGGAGCTTCCGCCTCCAAATAGCGACACTGTTTCCGGAAGGCGATGGAAGGAAGACAAAGACTATGATGTGCATAGCTGGATTATAGTAACCGACGGACTCTTGCAAAATCCGGTCCATGGTCACTTGAATTTGGCTCCAGGAAAGCCAATCAAAGGCTGGCTCACTGGGAGAATGAATGGGTCGATAAGCAGCATTGACAATTAAGGCGCCTCGTTCTCGAGTCTGGAGGAATTTTTGCAACTGAGAAAACATTAGAAATTGAGATTGTACAGGGGATGAACCAGCTCACGCCAAACGATGCAATCCCGAACGACATAGAATTTATCCAATTTAAAAGGGACGAGACTCGTTCGTCTTTTTCTGGGGAGAACAGCCAGTGAAAGCGATCCGCAGCCTTGCGTTGCTTGCCATAGAAAGCGTGTTGCACGCTCTTCAACGCTTCGCCTCGTGACTCAATGAATTGGAAATCTGTCATCCGCTGCATCGCCGCGCGACCTGGTTCGCTCCCAGCGGATGGTGCGGTTCCCGAATATGCATACGAAAGTGTCTTTGACATCGGGATTGTCGAAAGTCCAAGCTTGTTCTGCGGCAGAGCATTGACGGTGAAGTTTTCGACAACAGTGGAGTGGGCAACGGAAGAGGCGGAGGAGGGGAGCATAGACGCGCGTAACGCACCGGGGGAAAAATGAACTTTGCGACCCCAGCCATCTTGTGTCATGCCCTGTTGTTCCTCTTCGTCTTGAAAATCATTCCACCCGTCACCAAGTCCCCACACATCATGCACCTCTTCCTGTTGTCGCCTATCGTTCTTGCTCTGTCGTGGGTGTGCCCTTTGGTCGTGTGGTTTGCTCTTCTTATTCCTTTTGCTTTCGTGTTCATGATGTTGATATGACTGATGACGTTCGTGCTGCTGTTGCTGTGGTTGATTCCTGTGCTGAGAGGCTTGATGCTGATGCCAATTGCTCGCAGCAGCAGGGGGGAACGATGCTCCGACGTTCGGAGGCATAGGATAGGGTTGCTGATTCTGTTGCGGATTATTAAGCAACGCATTCAAAATCCGAGACCTCTGTAGCTGGGATAAAGCTGGCTTGCTCCGGGAGGAGCTTGGGGAGGGTGAAATGGCGAGATCAAAAGTTACCTTGGGCAGTCTCCGCGCCTCCTCACTCCAGCTTTGCCATCCACTTGTGGGTGCACGCGCAGATACAGCGTGGTTCCATGCTGCCGAATGAGATTGTTGACCCCAACCGCTATTGCCATCATGCCACTCATCATTTGCCGCCCACCCATCGTCCCCGTTTTCCTGATCGCCTTGGTCACCCCACCCATCGTCTCCTGCCCATCCATCTGTGGGGGTCCAGGTATCTTGAGGTTGCGCGTAACCCCACGAATCCTTAGGAGCGCCTACATTGGCGCCGAATCCCGTCGAATTCTGATGGTTCGATGACGGAACTTGCAACTGTCGTTGAGGATAGTACGACTTTGTGTGATCTCTTCCTCGACCAGATTTCTTCTGTGGATGTTGGGTGGGTGATGGGGGCATAGATGCCGGAGTGACGCCTGTTTCCCAGCCGTCGCCAACCAAGTCTCCATTACTATTCCCGGACGCATTAGCCACCCAACCATCGGCCGAGCGATTGACATCTTGCCATGACTCCTCCTCTGCACCTCCTAAAGACCCACCTGAAAAGAAATGATACCGACCATCAGCCTTGAGATGATCTCACTTCGCATGATAATGAAAGAATTTACCCAAGGGGCCTCCGAATCCCCCTTGTTCCTCTATTGTGTCGATGGTTGCAGATGGATATTGGATATGATGTGCAGCGGGCGGGGACAAAACTGCAGGCGGAGGGGGAGGAGGAGGAGGAGAGGGAGGAGGAGGAGGAGGGGCGGCACTAACGGGGGCACCAAGGGTAGGTTCTTTCTGCTTGCCCTTCTTTGTAGTGTTATGCTTCCCCATTCTTTATGCACGATACGCAGTTGCTAGACTCGTGCAATGACGCATGCAACACGCGAGGTAAATGAAACCCTCGAGGCGTCCGTGCTTTCGATGGTAAGAGCGGGGCCCGTGGTTAGCATGCAAGGCTGCCGGGCTTTTTCGGAAAGCGCTGCTAGCAAATAGCCACACACCACACACGAGCGTCACGTAGATAGACCGTTGGCCGGAGAGCGGTCGCCTGACCAGCTCAAGGGACGGCCTAATCTTAGCCTGGCCTTGCAACGGGGAAGGGAATGCAGAGAAAAGACTCGAAAGATCGCACGAGTCGGGGTTTTCATTACCAAACCATGACCCTATTTCAAGGTTCAAACATTCATATCCTTTTGACTATCTCGCCCACAACTTCACTTGTGCTGCTCTTCCCGCCAAGGTCAGGCGTCAAGCATCTACCTTCCCTAATCACTTCGTCCACTGCCTTCTCGATGCGAGTAGCACCATCACCATACCCAAGCTGACGGAGCATAAGCGCGGCAGAACGGATAGCGGCCATGGGGTTGGCGATATTTTTACCAGCGATGTCCGGGGCAGAGCCGTGGACACTGGAATGTCTGATGAGATCCTCCTATCATCCAGTACGATTATAACTCACGGTTCGCCCATAACGAAGTTATCCCCTGAGTTGATCGAAGGCACAAGGCCAAGAGAACCAACGAGCGCGGCTGCCGCGTCCCTGCAACGTGGAATAGAGACGAAGGAAGTCCCCGCGGCAAGCAACTCACGAAATAATATCGCCATAAAGATTGGGCGCGACCATCACATCATAAATACTGATCAGAGTCACTCAATCAGAATTGGAAGGCACTTTATTCCAAAAACTCACTGTGGTTCTCGGAATAGCCTAGAAACGGTCGGCGATGATCAAATGAGAGAGAAGGTTGGGACAAACCTGTACACGGCACTGTCGACGAGCTGTTCTGCAACTGTGATACTATCGTATTCCCCGTTCACACCAAGTGTGGGAATACCACGGACGGTTTCGCGGAAAAGGCCATCCGTGACGGAAAGTACGTTTGCTTTGTGAATGATAGTGACATGCTGGGATAAGATCATTCAGTTCAGTGGACCGAACGCTAGACTGCGCGGACCTTGCGGGGTCGAGTCAAGGCAATTTTGAAGGCCATTTCCCCGATGCGGCGCGATGCACGCTCCGTGATAAGGCGCGTTGCTCGGGTTTCAATACCTTTCTCCCCAACGGTTTGTGTTTCCTCTTTGATATACTGAATCCCTCGACTATGATTAGGGATATCTCTGCCACAAATGATGCTAAGCTCACAAGACATTCGGTGTTCTCTCGGACGACCACGAGATCAACTGTCGGTTGTTCGTTTGGTGTGGGGGCTACCTGCCAGAATGGTTCATGATTCTTCAAGCTCGAGAACAAAATGTGTATTCACGGAGGAAACAGGCCTGATATTAGCATATAGATCCATCTTCTTGCGTAAAGCCACGATAGGCGATGAATAGCCAACGACCTTGCGTGAGGGTGAGCTGAGACACAGCGTTCGTAGAGTTTATATACAAAGCTTCTGACATGAAGGAACACGACAAACCTGACTGCTCCGAACAAGGCACAGTCGCACTCATCTCGCAACACTTCGACTGTCTCATCTGGTAGGGCAGTACCTGTCCTTTGAAAGTACTCAAAACCAGCGAGGAGGTCGACGAATTCAGGTGTTGGTATCGAGGATCCCAAAGCTTGGATTGCAGCCTTTGCACCCTTAGTGACGGTAAGGAAACAGTAGGAGCGATGGAAATTGTAGTCATACTGGGAGGACTTCCCGACCAATCCCGTCAGCAGGAATCATCCCAATCTTGAGAGACTTCCTGGCAATCGTAGCCATGGAACGAAAAGGTGTATGGAGTGCCATTACTTTTATACCTGGTGGTGTGTTCAACGGACGACTCGAGCACGATTTCTGACACGCGATCACGTGGTCTTGGTGTCCACCAGCGCGATGGTCGTCACTCCAGAAAGCACGATGAGCCAGTGCAACCACCACCAGTGTGTGTTGTCGAACAGCACCAACGTTCCGCAACCACAAAGCCATCTGCTTCCAACACCTCCAGAAGATGTCCCCTCAAAGCGCAGACCATCCACGCCAGACGGAACACTCAAGAAACGACCGCGTCTAACGCGTCCGAACCGAGAAGCGGATGGCGACGCAGAGGACTTGAGTTGCATCCAAAGTCACGCTCATCGCCATACAATGTTTGGCCTACTGCAGACATCATCTCGGCGCCCGCCCTCTAGCTCTCCGCGGATCATATGTAAGTGTCTTTCTCGTCGCGTCAAAGTACGCCCCTCACCCTTTGCAAAGTACCTTCACGCCTTGTACTGCAATCATTTGTATCCTCACACAGGTCTGACGTGTTCAGGTGCTCCTCCCTTGCCGACCACACTTTTGTGACGCCACCCTATGCTTGCGCGTACTCTCAAGGTAAGAAAGTCCGGCAATTGCGCAAAGCAACCTCCTTACATTGTCTTATAGGTGCCAAGTGTTATGGCACACCCGTTCTTGCCGTAGCCACAGAAGAAGGCTCTGTATCATTGCTTAACACTTCCAGACGTCGTGAATGGGATTTCGGTATGCCTATTACAATTCCCCAGCGCCTGTGCCTTACTATTATCCACAGAACCCCAGCGAACGACTTTTCAACCCCACCAAAATGGTATATTTGATGTGAAATGGAGTTTGGATGACACCATGCTTGCAACTGCATCCGCCGACAAGACTACGCGAATATGTTCTGTCGAAACGCAAAACTCATTGCAGCTACTTCAGAATCACAATGGTTCTGTCAAGTGTATCGCATGGGATCCGTCTCACCGTGACATCCTCAGTACAGGGAGTAGAGATGGGCAGATATGTGTGTGGGACCTGCGAATGGCAAGCAGTTGTGCAGGGATCGGAGAGGGGATTGCGGTGTTGCAGCCGGTCATAACTGTGCACGGTGCACATGGTCAAGAGAAATCAAACGGCAGACGTAGAAAGGTAACTCCACTTCCACCGAGTGTCACGAGTATCCTTTATGCCGGAGCGCAATCTCATGCTCTGATCAGTAGTGGATCATTTGATGGGTGCGTTGCAACTACCCATAAGACTCAGTATGTTTATGAAGTGCTTAGCATTCTGAACTTGTGGGACCTCCGTCTCACAGCACCAAAAGACTCCAAACGGCATGTGAGATCACCTTGCGTGTCGTCTCCAGATGACGCAACAAGGATGAACGGATCGTGTCGCTCACGCGGAATCTCTAGTTTGTGCGCTGGATCTGGGCCGACGTCTGGCCTCCTCTTTGCACTCGGAGCTGATTCTTGGCTATACACTTATTCATCTCCTTCCTTGATACCACTGGAAGCGGCGACGCACCCAGATCTCAGAACCTCTTTCTACGTTCGACTTGCTAGCTCACCTTGTGGACGGTGGCTTGCCAGTGGATGCTCGGGAAAGAGCGGTAGCTCTTTCCTGGCCGACGTTAGCAATGCCGGACGATTGTCTACATCGCCCTATTCCAGGGCATCATTGGCTGCTGCGGTGGAACTTCGTGGACAGACAGGAGAGGTCGGCGCTGTGGATTGGGGACCCGAAATACTGGCTACCTGTGCCGACGACGGTACCGTTCGGGTTTGGAGACCCAATTACGATGTCTACCAAAAGTGTTTGTCGGACCCTGATGCAGGGAGATGGAACTGGAGTTGGTCACAGGATGCATAATACCGAGGTAATTCCAAGTGTCCTTTTGGCTGTTCGTCCAGTGATCATCCCCCCAGACCTGTAGTACATTACGCCTTCAAATAATTCAATGAGGAAGACTACCAAATGACATTGGCTGCCTAGGCAAGACAGGAGTTGAGCTCTTTGCATATAGATGGTGTCATAGTACATCATACGTTCATTCAATCGTCATGCATGGGGTAAGGTGATCAATAGCCCCTCTTGGGCTCGAGTGATAAATGTGACCAGTTCGTCGTTGTCCCCTTCGAAATCAACATTGGTCTCCAAAGTGCAATGTCAGAGAGCGCATTCAAGTCATTCGCTGTGCTTGGAGCTGGCACAATTTCGGCAATTAACCAATCATCTTGATGCGCAGGCATGTACTCTCGAGGCCGCAAGGAACTCGGATGTAAAGTCATATATTCCATCTGAATTTGGAATCCCGTCCGAGGGACAAGACGGTATTTTGGGTCAAAAGAGCGCCTTCGTGGGTACGCGATCTTAGTCCATGCGTGAGCTTGAATTATATGCTGAGTGCATCCTAGATCAAGTCCAGGCAGCTGGGATACCGTATGTACGGCTTTAGGTATGTTCATATTCTTTCCCGTTTCGAGGAGGTGTGCCAGTCAGGGCTCCTCATGGACTTTATACCACTTATCTTAGGAATGGACTTGGATAATGAAGTGATTTTGATTGGGAAAGGCGAAAAACCCGCGTCGTGGACCTCGTTCAGTGATGTGGCAGGTACATATTTACGCTCCTTCCTGTGGGAGAGGATTAGAATTCTCAAAATCTTGCAGATTATCTGGCCTATGTGGTCACGCATCTTTCTCCGCAAGAGTTGAACAATCGCACCCTTAGCATTGAGGCCCAGCGTCTCAGTTTCGTCCAAATCGCTGAACAGCTGAATCGTCTAAGATCGTCCATGCGTCGCAATTCCCTGACGATATCGATAATCCTCGATTCAGAGAGTACTTGCAAGCGAAAGTAGAAGCAGGAGCGGGCACGGTGAAATACGACATCACCACAGACAAGGATGATTGTAAACTTGACAACGACCTTTGTCCAGCATCATTGGCTTACTGTGTCCCAAACCCTTGGTCTGTAGAACGATGGTGGTCATCGTTCTTTCAAGCTGAAATGAACAGAAGTCGTAGACTACTAACATGCATTTTTTAATTTGAACTCTGAAGTATATGTATCCAGTTCTTGTTCCACTGCGATTTGCGTCGTTTTTAGTGTCATGACTGAGTCGTGGGTGTAAGATTTACGTTCATGAATATGAGAGCTATCTTCTAGGTCAGGGTCGATCTCACTCCGGGTTCAAATTACAAGGCAATTAGGATACACGTTTGGTTACAGGGTATACCCATATTCGACCGAGATCAACCGTTGAACAGATGATGCAAAATCTGAAGAAACAGTCCTACTTTTTTTGTATCGCGTTCACCAGCCTGACCACAACTGATAAGCAAGGTGGAGCCGGGGGAAGAATCACTCACCAATCGAGACCTTCTTCTAAACCTTCACCTTTCGTGGCACAACTGCCACGCACACTCCATTGTCTCGCGGTTTCCGCGCCGGCAAGCCCCAATTGCTCGCTGATCTCTTCCGGTTTCAGCGCGCCGTCAACGTCTTGCTTATTGCAAAATACGAGGAGGGGTACACCACCGAGCTCGTCCTCCGAGAGCATGGTCAACAACTCGCTTCGTGAGGTCCCGAGGCGGGAATGGTCGGATGAATCTATAACATAAATGATTGCAGACGTGTTTGGAAAGTAACACCTCCAATACGGTCTACATGGGATCAACTCGTGTACCGTATCTGGATGCAGAATGTGTTCTCACCGGATGCTCGACTGTCCTCCAAGATCCCAGACTTGGAACTTGATGTTCTTGTACTGGTACAAGTCAGAACAAACAACCGGATGTCGGAGCTTTGACACACCTCCACGGTCTCAACGTTAAACCCAATTGCTTCGAATGCAGATACGTCAGCTGCCCTGGGGGACCAAACGACCGAGTACTCACTGGGTATTGTCGAAACTACTTCGCCAATCTTTCTCGAACAATAAGATAATCCAGTTTTGGAGCTCAAGAACTCATACCTGCAACCTGTACAATATCGTAGTCTATACACACACGTAAGACATAGGAGGTCTCCGATCGATACCGTTCATCCAGCATACCTTCCCCGCCGAATCGAGACCAAGCATTAGTATACGGACATCCTGGTCCTTGCTCCATCGCAGGAGTGATGCGAATGAGTTGAGCAACGATGAGAAAGTGAGGCCCATGGAGGAGAAAATATGAGGAACGAATGCAATGAATTGTTGGATGACGTAACTTCTGTTTGAAATTAGCAGCGTGACAATATTTCGCGCCTGTTACGGTCACGTCATCACACCCAACTTCGACGGACGACGTGACTTTGAGTGCGTTCTCCTTTGCACCGCTCAAAAGAAACATTAACAGCGATGGACGAAGACGTATTGAGTGACGTCATTCCAAGCAACATCGTATCAAGACAGGTAGGTAACCTGTCCCCCTCCCAGTGACGCTATGCTCACCGCGCGTGTGACCTTGCATGGGATAGCAAAGCGAGGGCGCGGACGATGGAGAGAGCGAGTACATTGATGGCGGCGCGAGCATGGAGGAAGACGAACTTCAGAGCGACCAGGAGGACCAGGTTTGGCTCCTCGTTTGGCTATGGTGCTCGAATTCCTCCGGATTAATCTCCTACCTCTTCAGGAACCCGTCGCGAGCAGCTCCTCGCCATCCAAACTGGAAAAAATGCAACATTCCGCAGAGAGACAGCAGAAGAGGCAAAAACGAAAAGCGGACGAAAGCCACCTGCACGTAAAGAGGCAGGAAATGGACAAGGCAAAGGTGTCTTCCTCGTTATAATACTGTGAATCGTATTCTCATAGTGTATAGATTGCTGATGCTGTAAAGCGCTACTCTTACCTACTGGGTCAAACAGACCTCTTCAAATATTTCGTCGATATCAAGGTTAATCATGTCCATGTATTTGCAGCATCCATTTATCCGTACATTTACAGAAAACTCGCGATCCTCAGTATGCCGCTCTCTTGGACGCACAACCAAAGCAGCGTGGGAGAGGTCGCAAGAAACCTACGCAAGTACCACCTTCTCGTCGCTCGTACCCACACGCTCATCGTCATCCAGAGACCAAAGTGCTCGCCACAGGAAGTCAGAGAAAGAGGAGGATGAGGAAATGCTCAAAGACGGAGAACTCGCCGCTGAAGGAGATGATCAGCCCTACGTTTTTGAAGAATCACCTACCTGTCCGTTTTCTTTTATGCATCGCAAAGTCTTCACTCATTCTAGGATAGTTATCAATGGCACTATGAGAGCGTACCAACTACAAGGGTTGAATTGGATGGTCTCGTTACACCACAATGGTCTCAACGGCATTCTTGCTGATGAAATGGTGCGTGATTCACTAGTTCATACCTCGCAATTGCTCAACCATACTTGAAGGGTCTCGGTAAAACGCTGCAGACTATATCATTCCTTTCTTATCTCAGCCACTACCGTGCTGCTCACGGCCCTCATCTGATTGTCGTACCCAAGTCAACACTCCAGAACTGGGCTCGGGAGTTCGAACGGTGGACGCCAGATGTCAACGTCATGGTTCTGGCTGGTAGCAAAGAAGAGCGTGCTGAGTTGATCGCCAATCGACTCATTCCGCAAGATTTCGATGTCTGTGTCACCTCGTACGAGATCTGTCTCATAGAAAAGTCAGCGCTAAAGAAGTTATCGTTTGAATACATCGTAATCGACGAAGCCCACCGGATCAAGAATGTTGACTCGATTCTTGCTCAGATCGTTCGCGCCTTCATTTCCCGCGGTCGTCTATTGATCACGGGTACCCCCCTCCAAAATAACTTGAAAGAGTTGTTTGCTCTTCTCAATTTCATTTGCCCCGAGATATTTTCCGACTATGCCGACCTCGATGCTTTCCTTCACAAGGACGATGCTGGCGCTGATGGTGAAGAGGAGAAAAGTAAGAAAGTTGTGGAAGCGTTGCACAAGATATTACGACCTTTCCTCCTACGTCGTGTTAAATCCGATGTGGAGAAGAACCTTCTACCAAGCAAGCTACTCTTTCTCATCTCGCAGTTTCTGATGCTTAACTGCGGTCTCAGAGAAGGAAATAAATATATACGTCGGTCTCACTGAGATGCAGCGAAAGTGGTATCGTTCTGTCCTGGAAAAGGATATAGATGCTGTCAATGGTCTGTTCTTCCGCTGTCCCCGTGGAACGACGAGATCTGAAGTTTTTTCCAAAGGATTAACGGGCAAGAAAGAAGGAAAGACTCGTCTCATGAACATGGTCATGCAGGTACGTGTTAGTAGGTGTCGGGTGCCCTATCTCACATCATATCAGCTCCGGAAAGTAACATGTCACCCCTATCTGTTTGATGGCGCAGTCAGTCTCTGCTTATTTATCGGTCGGGTATACGCTTCAACTTTGCTTGCATGATCAGGAGCCGGGCCCGCCATATACCACGGACGAACATCTCATAGAGAATTCCGGAAAGATGATCATATTGGACAAATTGCTCAAGTCCTTGAAGGCCAAGGGATCAAGGGTATTGGTATTTAGTCAAATGAGCCGAGTTCTGGACATCCTAGAAGATTACTGCCTCTTCCGTGGATTCAGTATGTCCCCGTATCCATATAAATACTTATGCAACCCTTTGACATGACTGTTCATCTCAGGATACTGCCGCATTGACGGTAGTACAGCACACGACGACCGGATCGTCGCAATCGACGAGTACAATAAGCCAGACAGTGAAAAATTCATTTTTTTGCTGACTACACGCGCTGGAGGTCTAGGCATTAATTTGACGAGCGCGGATATTGTCATCCTCTACGATAGTGATTGGTGAGGTTCCTGATTGTCGCTAAAGAACAAGGAAGGTACTCACCACGGGCCTAGGAATCCACAAGCCGACTTGCAGGCTATGGACCGTGCTCACCGCATCGGACAGACGAAGCAGGTGTACGTGTTCCGCTTCATTACGGAGGGCAGCGTCGAGGAGCGTATGCTCGAGCGCGCCGCGCAAAAGCTTCGTCTTGACCAGCTCGTCATTCAGCAGGGTAGACAGCAACAGTCTAAAGGCAAGTATCATTTCCTTCGATTCGGACGGCGCTGATTTCATGTATCCTGGAACTCAGCTGCGAGCAAAGACGAGCTTCTTGACATGATTGCACACGGCGCTGAAAAGATCATCAACTCTTCTGACGACGAGTAAGTATTTATCACGCATGTCAGCGATATTGTTAAGATCTCCTTTGCTAGCATGCTTATCAACGACGACATCGAAGCCATCATTCAGCGCGGCGAAGAGCGTACTGCAGAGCTCAATACCAAATACGAAGGCCTTAATCTTGAAGATCTCAGTAATTTCAAGTCCGATAGTTCGTTGCAACAGTGGGAAGGCGAAGATTTCCGCAGCGGTGGACGTAAAAGATTCAACCTGAACATGCTCTCGCTATCGAAGCGGGAGAGGAAGATGAATTATTCGGTGGATAGTTATTTCAAGGATACACTACGCGTCGGACCGTCAAAGATGGAAAAAGGCCCGAAGATGCCCCGTGCACCGAAGCAGATTCAGATGTGAGTTCACTATAAGGTTGTTGTTTGGGGTCGTCCCGTTCTGACGCTATCGTGATTTTCTTTGCAGTCAGGACTTCCAATTTTTTGACCTGACCCTAGCCCAGCTTCAGGAGAGGGAACTCGCCGTGTTCAAGGTATCTGCAGTAAACCATCCGTAAGATGTTGGAACTAATTGAACGCCGCTCTAGCGTTTGAATGGCATTCCTGCAACTACAAGGGAACCCCAAGGGCCTGAAGACACGCCGGAGAAACTCGAGGCGGAACGGGCTGCGGCTCAAGAGCTCATCGACACAGGTAAAACTACATTGATTCACGATCTATAGACTACGCTGACACACTCTGTCCGCTTCGCAGCCGAACCACTTACCGAAGAAGAGCAAGCGCTGAAGGAGCAATATGTGGAGGCCGGGTTCCACGACTGGAGTCGAAGAGATTTCCAGCAGTTCGTGCGTGCATTGGAGAACTATGGATGGTTTGTTGATGCTCTCGCGTCTCATCGTCTGATCTGATGTTCTATATTCCCTTGATCAGGACAGACGACTATGAGCTGCTTGCTTCCGAGGTTCAGGACAAGGATCCAAAGGCAGTCAAACGGTACTACACCTACTTCAAAAAGCATTGGAAAGAACTCGCCGAACACCCTCGTATCGCTGCCCGCATCGCTGAAGGCGAAGCCAAGCGCAACAAACGGTCCAACCTCGAATACCTCCTCGCCAAAAAAATCAACTCCGTCAAACACCCCATGCAAGAACTCGAACTTAATTATCCCACAACCAAGGGGAAAGTTTACTCCGAGGAAGAAGATCGGTATTTGCTCTGTCGATTGAACCACTATGGCATGCGTACCGAGGACGCGTATGAGCGCATCAAGCGGGATATTTCCGAGTTTCCTGTCTTCCGGTTCGATTGGTTTTTCAAGAGTCGGTCGACGCAGGAGCTGCAGCGGAGGTGTAATACATTGTTGGGTATGATCGAAAAGGAGGTGGAATCGCTGGCACAAGAGGGGAAGTCGAAGGGGAGGGGAAAGGTGAGTCTCATCCCTTTGTCCTTGGCGTTACTTAGGCGTTTTGCTGCCTTAGAAAAGGGGATTGGAAGATGCGCAAAAGGAAGATGAGATCAAGGATTCGAGATCGCCCACGCCTGTTGCACCTGCGCCAAAGAAGTCACATAAGAAGAAGAAGACATAGAGATGGCTGCGCGGACGTCATTCAGTGCATGTAGTGCGTTCGAAAAGAGGCTAGCAATGAATGGTTGTACTCCGAGTGCCGGCCAAGTAAGAATTATGCGCCCGATCCATGAGAACGAGAAAACGTGCCTTTGTAACACTTCATTCTTTGCAGCCAACGACAGCGTACTGTCGCTACCACCATTTGACCTACACAAGAGGTGTAGACTGACCAATGCGTCTTGAAACTCTTCCTCTTTCTCGTCGTCGATCATGTTCCGGTCATCAAAAGACGGCACAGTTAGAGTTTTGTGTCTGTCGTGGAGGTGTGTTGAATGACACGCTTTGGGACGGACGCCACTGAACTCGAGCCTCAAGGGGACAACAAATGCGTCGACTGTCAAGAGGAAGATTGGATGGTAGGTCGTACAGAAAATTTGATGGAAGGATTCTCGGCCCAAAGGACGTAGCATCGTTTATCTTACCCGGACCCCACTATCGACCAGTCGCTCTCGGAGCAACCTTGGTTGGCATCAGGGGCCAGTACGCGGGAATTCATCGTTGTTGAATTCGGTCGCAGAAACTGATTGCGGAGTACCTCTCAAAAGTGTCAGCCTTGGACTCGGAGGCACCGATGCTAGGCGTTCAGCCATTCGACGACAGTACCATGGTGGAGTCCATGATCAACCAGCAACCAAATACATCACGAGCCTTGTCCAGCTCAATAAGAATAGCCAAACTTGAGCCATGGCCCATAGGCATGGTAATAAGGACATACATGGAAACAACTGACTGAGGGGTCAAGCGGAAACGGAGATCTGCCTAGCCGCCACGACCTCAAAGCTGCCAATAGTTGCACGGACCCGAGGTTGCTTCGCAAAGCAGTCCGCTGCCAGTGTGACTGCTCCCCTGAATACATCCTCCTCCACCTTATGCTCACCGTCAACCAGTCCCAATAAAGCTTCAAAGCCCTTACGGACAACATCGACGGCCGCAGCATCGACGAGAGCTGGCTGATCATTCCGCAAGGTCTGCGGAACACCTGCAGTATTAATCTGGCTCTCTGTCCAAATAGGTTCCACATCATCCTTGCCGATCCCAACGTTCGCGCGTCCGCCAAGCTTCGCCCAGTCACTTTTGCGGTTGATATTCAACTCCGTAAAAATGGTGTCAACGGCACGGATAAGACCGTCAATTTGTTCAGCGGTGTGGCGAGGCGTGACAGTGATTCTCAAACGCTCCTCACCAACAGCGACGGTAGGATAGTTGATAGCCTGAACGTAGATGCTGTGTTCGTGCAATAGCTTATCGCTTGCCAGCTTAGCAAGCCTTGCATCCCCCACAAGAACTGGCACAATGTGGGACGGCCCTGGGATGACAGGGATATCCAGTTCAGCGAAACGCTCCTTGACCTTGCGAACATTGACTTGTTTCAAAGCGCGGTCGCCAATATGATGTTTCTGGTACATGATCGATGCGCGAGAGCCAGTCACGCTAGCTGGTGGGAGTGAGGTGGTGAAAATAAAACCTGGAGCATAGGAGCGGATCATGTCAATGAGATCGCGCGAACCGGCGACGTATCCTCCGACAGAACCATAGGCTTTGCCCAAAGTACCTACAAAAGAGATCAGAAAACCCAGTGTGCAAATGTTGATTTCAGCTTACCAGTGATGATGTCAACACGATCCATGACGCTACCCTTGATGGCCTCTGGACTTTGGCCGGCCATCTGATGCGCTTCGAAATCGAGATGTTCAGCAACTCCAGCACCACGAGGACCGTACAATCCTACAGCATGAACTTCATCCAAAAAGGTCAGAGCGCCATACTTCTTCGCCAAATCACAGATTTCATCGATAGGTCCAATGCTACCGCACATAGAATATACGCTTTCGAACGCGATGATTTTCGGAGTTTCACGAGGCCACATCTTGAGCTTGTCTTCTAGGTCCTCCAAATCATTGTGCTTGAAAATAACCTTTTTTGCACCAGAATGGCGGATGCCTTGAATCATAGAAGCATGATTGGATGCGTCGGAGAAGTACACCATGCCCGGCAGCTTCGATCCGAGGGTGGAAAGAGTAGCGTCATTTGCGACATAGCATGACGAAAATACAAGAGCCGCTGGCTTCCTGTGCAGTGACGCTAGTTCCTTTTCTAGAGCGAGGTGCATAGCACTGTTGCCAGCAATGTTTCGTGTTCCTCCAGCACCCGCACCGTACCTGTCCAGAGTGCGGCTATGCGCAAGAATTGATGAGAGTGGCATCGGGTATGGTGATTTCTACGTACTGCATCGTTTCTAGGACAACCGGGTTGTTTCCCATTCCGAGGTAATCGTTAGAGCACCACACCTCGACTTCGTCCTTGACATGAGCAGTGTGAGCAATTGGGAAATTGTTGGCAAGCCTATTAATGTTATTAAAGTAGCGATAAGACTGGTCCTTGTGTTTCTTCTCTAGCTCCGCTGCAAAAAGCTGTTCGTAGCCAAAGGTACCTTCGCTGCGATTATGCGCGCAAGCGACTGGTACAGGGGCGGGTGCCTTATGGAAGGGACAACCGCCTGGTGCCACATGGCCGGCATCCGGAGTGGCTTTCTGGGTTGAAGCGGATTCCATCTTTGCAGCGGCAGCGAGATCCTCGGCCATGCGGGCAGCTGCTCGAGCAGCGGAGGCATGGGGACATTTGGCGATATCGGCGTCAGTGATCTCGGCGCCGGGGAAGATGCCCTTGTTGTGATGAATTTTCTGTACATCTACCTGAGCGGCGACACTGGCATATCCGGCAACCATCTGGGTAGAACTCATCTGCAAAGCAGGACCCATGACAGGACATTTCATAGCGGACTCGGTAAGCTGGGAAAGGGAGGGGAAGCGGGAGGATGCGAGGCTAGAGAGGGAACGGAGTGTCTGCGTCCGCGTCTTGCCAAGGAATGGGCATACTTTGTTAAAACGCGAGAGGTTTATGAGTTTTTCCATGGCTGTAACGAGACGGAGGGGGAGCTATCTAGACTGAAATGCTTGACCGCAGTCGAGCTCTTGGTGGGAAGGAAGAGACGTACGACCTGAGGAGACGAGAGCTCTGAAATACTCAAATAGGCAAATTCCGATTGGTTCAAGGTCACGTGGTTTCTTACCAAGCACAGCCATCCCAGCCATCATCACCCGCATCGTTCCGAGACCGGCCTCGGACAATATTTGAGCCCCGTTATCCCTCGTTTAGATTGTGGGAGCACAGACATATTACACCGTCGCACATTGTCGCACGTTGACCAAAATGAATTAGTCATGCCGTGTATATAGCGTGTCCTGCGAGGCATACACGTGACCTTGACCCATAACTTCAGTCGTCGTCTACCTCTCAGTCTTCATCCAGCTCCATGTCCGGTTCGAGTTTATCCTTACACCTGCCTATCCCCACTGCTCGCGATGTACCCGTCACCTTCTCCGCTAGCTTCAAGAGCTGGTTTGTTCGTTTCCGTCCCCTAATCCGTCCATTCTGATGCGGAAATGTCACCTAGGTGGAGCGTCGGAGAAAAACAAGGTACCGCAGCAGAGGAACGGCTTTTGAGGTATGGAGATCATCCTGGGTATACGACCCTGTGTTCAACCCAGT
>JBBPQW010000062.1:0-53248 GCA_038092695.1 Boletus rubropictus | reverse complement strand
CGAGGCACAGGTAAGGGTGGATTGGATGGGGGAAGTGGGTGGTGTGAGGGATCCATGTGGGTTGAGTGCTCGAGCTTGAACTCCAATGGCTTGCGTGATTTGTTCGAAGGCGAGGATTAAATACTGAAATGGAATCTCGGCCGCGATTCAGAACGAACGAGAGGACAGCAAAAGTGCACCGCTTGAGACCAAAATTCCACGAGTCACCAACCGTTCATGAACATGAACTAGGGGTGTCAAATCGTCATCGCCGCATGCAGAACGTTCAGTGGGTGGATGAGGTGTCGCTAAACCCACCTCGGCTCTTTGTTCCGTTTTATCATCAGAAACGTGGCCGCCAGCCAGACAAATGGAGAAAGACTTGGCTGAGAATCAACATAGCGGGCCTGAAGATCCTCCCAAGTGTGTCTAGTCGGTGGTTCTGAACGATGTTCAAGTTGCCACATAGTTCGAAGTGGTCATATATTTTGGGTGCACGTCCGTAGATGGTCGCACGTGCATCAAGCTTTATCGTTACTTTGCCCGTTTCCGGCGTGTTCGCTGTTTAGTGAGCTCACGGACATTGTGTTGAACTTCGTCCGACGCGTTTTTTCACCCGCGTTCGACAAAGAATATGGGTGATGGTGCCTCGAACTCGTGGGTCTGAACATGCAGCTGTGCTCGCGATGACGGGTCAGTGCCTGCGGGTTTGGACACTCTGGAAAGCCAGGTGCAAGAAAACGTGGAGAATCGTTATCTCGGTACAGGTCTCAACGTGCGAGATGTTTCGTACGACGTGCCTGGTGTCATTCGGAATGACAATGTCCTGTTATCAAAGTAGAACAAATCACTAGATTCAATACGGCGCACACTGCACAGTGATTAGTACGGTATCCACAAGCGATATAACCTCGTACCAGTAATGTTATAAGGGGGACCTACCGCGCATTAGAGACAGACCTGGAGGCTGTGCTCGAGTGGCAAACATTATGCTAGAGTACTACGGCGAAAATGTACACCAGATGAGAGGTTGCGCGCGCTGCCAAGAGCTGGACTCCAGGCTCAGGCTCGACAATTTTCCCCACATCTGTCACGACGAAGACGGTGGATAATCTAATCTGGTTGGGTTAGGAAAAAATAAGGGGGAGACTAGGTCACGCGCCCACGCCCAGCTGCCCCTTGCAAAGCCAATGCTGCGGCCAGCTGCTGGCGAGGAGGGTACTGACATGGACGTCCTGCAGACAATACACGATCAATTAGAGGTGTATCAAAAGGTGCAGTGGTCGCTTCGGGTCCGATGGCGCAATCGTGTCTCATCCCTATTTCTGTACACACCGACAGCCAGCTGATATCGAAACAACTTCCTCCTCGAAAATCTGCACCGTCAATGTCGTCCCAGGCCCACAAGACATGATGCTCATCAATGCTATTGTCAATGAAAGAAATACCCAACTCTCCACTCTTGCATTACAGATAGCGAACGTGGACGGTGCTGTTCGGAAGCTCGCTGCAATCCGGGCTAAACTCGAGGAGAACAGCGCTCGTGTCCGCCAGTCACTACTCGCTCTCCAGGCGCTCACTTCATCCATTCATCGGATCCCCCCAGAGGTGCTGGGTGAGGTCTTTTACCATTGCCTGTCCAAAACACCATACATTACCCCAACAAGCGTCGGGTCTCCCATGGTGTTCACCCAGGTATCCCGACATTGGCGTGCTGTGGCAATGTCTACTCCCCGCCTCTGGTCCTCTTTCTCAATCAATCTTCGGAGAGCTGTTTGCAAGGCGTATCGTAGTGGATGCGAGGCTTGGTTGGCCAGGTCCCAGAGCGTTCCTCTGGCCCTTCGGGTCCTTAATGACATCAACGTGTTGGCCGCAGACTCGACCCTGATTTCGTCTGTAGTACACTGGCTCCGACCGTTCATCACCCACTGCAGCGATCTCTGGTGGCATGGCCCCGCGCCCATGCTCTTGATCCCAGAGTCCATGACTGATCTTCCCCTTGAGCGTCTTCGTATCACCTCCCATCGAGACATACCCTCCATCCACTTCCCTGGGCCTTCCAGACAGCTCCGTCGTGCAGTTCTACAGTGCCTCAACCATGACCTACAGTCCCTCGACGGGATTGAGTTGCCCTGGGACCACTTGGTCGAGTTAAACATGCACTTTGCCTTGTTCAGCAGTACGCTCTTCGTCCAGCTTCTCACGCGCTGCGGTCACCTCCGCACCCTAGTTGCCTCATGTCTCTGCGCAGACGAAGGTCAACTCGACACCTTACGTGTCCTCTCGCCAGGGTCGGTCACACACCCTTTGTTGCGTCGTATCGAAATCAAAGTGATCCGAGCGGGACTCGATGTGATCTTTGGCACACTCACCTTGCCCGCGCTCGAAGAGCTCGACATTTGCTTTTGTTATCGCGAACGCGATGCGTGGCCGCATGCACCGTTCATGGAGATGGTCCGGCGTTCGCGGTGTGCGTTGAAGCGACTGACGGTGCGGTCGAACAAGAGTGCGGCGCCATATTTCAAGGAATATATGGAGATGATGCCTAGGTTGACCATTTTTACGTGTGCACCTGACCTCCTGTCGCAATAATGGCTCGGATGATACATGCCTCCAACGGCGACGGGGAGCGTTCTCTTCTCCTACCGCCCTGCAGTCCTACCTTTCAGTACCACCATGGGCGCTATGGTACCTCTTGTATCATTAGGTCTCTGAGTCTGGAAGCGCAATCTCTACCGCCGTCGCTGTTCACCATGACTCACCCTCTTATTGTGTCGTGTGTAAGCTATCTATTGCAGATTCACTTGATTATTCTCAAACCACCGCTTACATGAGCGTTTGTTTAAAGCTCTAGCCTGAGACGGTCACAGTTGACTCGGAGTTGCAGTATCCACGATTGCCGTACTTGACGTGGTCTTAGTGCTTCGTGTTATTTAATCGGACACGGAGTCGTACTCGATACTTGACGCACTCGTGTTCGACGATCCCGAGCCTTACCTCAGGAGCAAGTGTCGAGCGAAAGGCATGGGTCTGCGTGGAAGACGTGCTTCAGTACTGATGAGAAAAACGAAGACGGGCAAAAGATTTCATACCTCGAGCGCTTCCCAGCTCAACCAAGCTGGGATGCTTCGCGTTCAACATGCCCGAAAAAGAATCCTTTGATCGGTTTGCTGCGTCCGACTTACCCCCCCAGTGGACAATTTTGCCAATCATTAATCGTTGTCCAGGCACTCTTGCGGTAGTTCGGAAGCTTGCGTAGGAGAATCCCAGCTGAGATATTTGAAAGATGACCGATGGGTCAAGATTGACATCCCCGTTTGTCTGAGTAGCCGCTCAGGGACCAACCGGTGTTGTCCATTCTATGCCCCTTGAAAACAAATTGCAGCAGGCCTTGACGGGAAACGCCATTCGGACTGGCACAGCTATTACAAATTCGCCACGGTTCGGGGCACGAACGACGACTATTGGACCGACGATGAAGCCGATGATGGTAATACGATCCGGTGCCGGACAGAGCAAAATCCATTGAAAAGTGTTCATACTCCTCCATGCGTCTCGATTTGCTAAATCCGAGCTGCGCTAGCCAAGAAGAGGAGAGGAGGGGTGTGGTTCAACTGACCTGTCTTGTTGTGGGTGCGCTAATAGCAACGCCTCAACGAAGGTGATCCTGAAGTCCAGTCACGGATGGGGGACTCGTCGAGCGTTCCGTACGTGTGCCCTGCGTCCGTCACGGACGCTGGGAAACGCAGCCTTCGGAACGAGACGAAACAGAGACACTTACCAAACAGAGAACAGCCCATGACAGAGCGGGCCAAGAATCAGAGGCTGATTCTTCTCCCCCGAATCCGAGTTCAGGAACCGAGCTAGTTTCCGAGAAGCGTTGCGCTAGGTCAGTCCACGTTCCGCAGCCATAGTCGACACAGGATGCAATGGGTTGAAGAAGCTCTGGAACGTGGCGTCTTGAACTCTGCGACATGGACAGACGAAATTTACTTTTCACTTCCTTTCACCGTTCGCGATCACTCTGCGCTCCGTTCGCCAAGTTCAAGGTTAGGCGTTTCTGAAGATGACGGGAACCGGAAATTCGACGAAACGAAGGGAATTCTCTCCGGAAGTTTTATTTGCCACCCATCGGGTCGACCCGATGATCTTTTTGACTTGTCGTGTGGCACTAGCACATTGGCTAGCCAGGGAAGTCGTGATTCGACGATTTATTGACTCTGACATCGTTTTTTCCTCTCGATTTCGACAGAACTCGAGGCGTGACTGACGCCGTCGGTGATACAACTAAGATACCGCCCTTGCACACCGTGCAGAGCTGGGAGATCTCCGAGTTGACCGTGTCTGCAACGAGCCGGATTGGCTGTGTATATACACGTACATCGGCGCTCGCTTGGGCTGTGCAACCAATTGGCCTGTTTTCTTTTCTTTTTTTGTCTTTTTGGGTCTCTCCTGTCTCTTCTCTGTCACCATCGTGCCACTCCGTGTCATGATCGGACGCCACCCCAACCACTTGACCTATTGTCATTGTCGTTCTTGACGACGGCATTGGCCAACACAAATACGACCAAATTCATTTCCGTCCCTGCTCAATTCCAAGGAAGGACCGATACCTCGTGCGTATGCATAGTCTGCTGACCGAACTGTCGTTACTTCTTCTGTTCGTATGGATCACGGAACGCAACACACGTGTTGGCTCCACCACGGGGACCTAGCATCTCCGTTCACCCGAAGCATGACGAGTTTGGGACTGGCAAGAAACAAGACTGGAGATATAAAATCTATCCGCCATGGACAATCCTAAAACTGTCGCGGGATGAGATGGATGAGCAACTCGTGTGTGTTTGGGATGTCTCAAACCCGCCGCATCGCTTTGCTCCGACCGACCTATGTTTTGTGCGTACAAATCCCGCGTGCAGGGTGCCCAGCTGCCAACGATGCAAGCTTAGATTATCGACAATCAGTAGTTGCCGTATCAAGATGGCCACAGACAGCGATTCATCGGCAAGCGATGATATCCAGATAGTCACTAGGTAACATGTCGACTGAGATGGTTCACGTACATCTAGAGGAGAGCGGCTCACAGCGGCCGTAGGGTAGCAATAGGATATGCGTTCGCGAATAGCCCAACGAGTACTGTATGCGGGAATCCTCAGCTAGTGAATACATTTAAAAGTTACATTAACGGCCGTTTCTGTTAGAAATGCTGAGATTGCGAATGAGGTCGGGGATCAGGTATATGCGATTGAAGGTATGCAGGTAATATAGCGAAAAGGAAAGGAAAACATGGACCAGCCAGAAAGAAATGGAAGGGAACTCCGCACGTGTAGATGGTTCTCCACACCAGACTCTGCAATCTGCGCGGTGGCAGACGTGTATCCGAGACAACGAACCGGGTGGTCGCCCGAGTGATGTGGGATATCATGAGCATATTAACGTGGTGGTGAAGGAGCTGTTGCGTGGTCCACAACTGCGGCCACCCTAAAACGCGCTGCGATCGGCGATACCACGGGCCGAATGGGGAGCGGGTCAGCTACCGACGCCCGAGATACCGCCAGTAGAGGGGGTTCGGAGGCTGGTGGCGCAGAAGAATGAGTCGCAAAGCAGGCCAGGTGGCACGAGACATACCGACGTAGCCAGCGTTGAGTAATCTGCGGATCACATCGCACGGATGAGCCAAGGTCGAGTGGACGGGGGAGATGGACGTACGAGCTTGAATGCACTCCCAGACATCTACACCGCGACCTTTTGGATCCCAGGTGCCACACTGGGAAGACACGGGCCAGTTTACATTGATGTCCCAGATCGTAGTTGCATTTTTAATGACGGGTGCGGGCATTGTGGTCATCTGCATGAGAGAGAAAAATACAAGGAGGGGGGAAGGAGAAGGAGAAGGAGAAGCTGGTTGGATGGAGACCAAATGCGGAGAGGGAATGGTTGGATTTATATGGGATCGCGGTAGTCATGGGCCGAATTGGAGCAGAAAGGGAGCCATGGCAGTGACATCAGCCTGTACTGGATACAAGCCCCTAAGACATTAATTTGGGCACAAAAGCCAAGCCACGGTCTAAAATTACATCTAAACTGATCATCGGCATGCCATTTCAGTACATTTTGAAGAAAAATATTCACCGATTTGATCCACTTTTATATGCCGGCACCCCGCACGCCACAGGGGAAAAAGAAAACGCGACCCCCCACCCGTGCTACGCGGACCACACGTAGCCATGCCCGCGGCGGACGAGGTGTCCGTGCGAGCCGAAACCGGCCCGGCCGAACAGCTGCAGCTCGCGCCGTGAGTGCTGAGGTAATCCCAGTCCAGACCAAAGGCGCTCCCTCGGCCCAGCTACCCTTGCCCACCCTCTCTGACCCAGCTGTAAACGTAACGAGCACCCCACGACATCATCTCGGATCCATGTTCGTGCGGAGATAACAAATATAGGAAATGAAAATTCCCACCGGCCATGCTGTGTGCGCACCGTGAGCTGACAAATCAGAACGCACCAACCAGCCTCGCGTGTCGCCCGCCAAATGAACGGCACGACCGCGTTTCTTCGGAGAACATTATCTCTCAGTGGCATGATGCGGTCACCCGTTTGGCCCCTCTATTTTTTCTATGTCAATCACGGAGTAGAGTAGTAGCCGTCTCTCGCAGCCATCACTCCGACCTCTAGTCGACCAAGTCAGAGAACCCGTAATCTATCAAAAAGACTTGCCGTCATTCCTTGCAATCAAACCGCTTTTGAGCAACCACTAGGTCGGCGTTCAAACTAACACCAGTGTCAGGGTGCTGGCCGGCATCAGGTGTCAAAGCCCCTGGCGAAAGAGATTAGCTACGGAAGCCCTGACCAATTTACAGTACATCCGACTCGGTTGGTTGGGTTGCACTGCCGTCATGGAAACCAATTCGGTTCTCGGTGAGAACGCTCACTGACTGTTTGCCAATAGCACAAAAGCTCAACCGATTTTCAAGGGGATCACTTGAAATGTCAGATCGAGCAAACATGATTTGTGGGAGTCGGCAAACCCAATTCATCGAGGCGCCAAAGGATGTACCCCAGTTCCTGAGCAACGCATCGACAAACATAGTATCTTTCTCAAACCCCTGTTTCCTCGGGCCAGGCTATATGGTCAAACGAATCAGTGAATAAGAGCGCCAAGATAAGCACACTTCTCATGCGACAGGCCGATTTACCGCAGATGCTAGTACCGCCGAGAAAACGTTCCCCCGGAATTTCGACTTGTGTGCACGACTTTGAGCCAAATTATTATATGATAGAATCAATAACTTACTTTCTTGGCACGACGCATGAGGAACCGAGTACGTTCGGAAGGATCTGGCAACGAGACGATTCTTGTTCCCTAGGTAGGTTTAATGTGCATGGGTAACGATCTGCGAGATAGCAAATTGGTTTCTGCAGAGTACCGATTACAAGGGCAAAAAGCCCTTTTTCGGAGTCGGCGTGGGGGTTGTGCAGGTAACTTGAACTGGGTCTAGCCAGTCAAAACGCGACGCGTCGTCACATGCGTGGGGGTCGTTGTCGACGGGTCGGTCAGATGTCAAACCTATTTTGTTTCCCATCTTCGGTGGGCACTCTGGCATAAGACACCGGGTATAGTATTGGCTCGATCAGTACGCATCAGACCGGTTTTGAAATGCTCACCTATCAAGTAGTATCTGCCAGCTTCCGATATAAAGATCAGTATCGGGTTACAGCGGGAGCATGTAGGACAGCGCAGGTGACCTGCCGCACACCAACGTGGAGTAAACGACTGGCTCAGTCGCTGAGTCCAGAGCACTAGAACGGACAGACCTATGCGTTTCGTAG
The DNA here is from genome assembly GCA_038092695.1 of Boletus rubropictus. NCBI lineage: Eukaryota > Fungi > Basidiomycota > Agaricomycetes > Boletales > Boletaceae > Boletus > Boletus rubropictus. The sequence continues at coordinate 45,440 of JBBPQW010000062.1, read as the reverse complement.
TTACGACCCACGTTGTGTTCCGGACGCGGATATCGTGAGAACGATCCTCAAGTTTCATCTATAACGAAATGCATCGACAAGTGGTTCGTATTCATTGGAGGGCCTCTCAAACTGGGACTTATGGCTTTGAAAGTTTGTGCGTATAGGTGGTTTGGTCCTCGCTGGCGGCGCGAGCTTTCTTTACGTCAAGAGAGTGTTGACCAAGCGACGACGACAGCGACACGAGGATGAGGACCAGTTGCGGGAACAGCCCAACCGTGGTCAGTACACTTCGTACTGTCTGTCTGAGACTCGCTTTCTGACTTGCTATTCTCTTTCACGGATTTTATCGTCGACTTGGTGGTGCCTTACCGGTTCAGCTCCTCAAGAGCAGATGGATCGACCACGCTCATAAGTCCGGGTTCGACCTATCTGCCATTTCCCCCACATGTCAATGTTGGTAAACCATTTCATCACATCAGACGTTCATGTCTGGAATTGCCCGTGTATGCGCTACAGTATCATTGACGTGGGCGGGTCGCCGTGTCACATAGCCCTCTCATGTGTTCCCCCTTTGGTTATCCCTCGATGGCGACGGATTATCATCGATTATCGATACGTCTGCGTCCTATTTTGTCCGGATCGCCTACCAACGGTCAACGCAGCATCACCTTCCCTCGCCAACATCTATAACAGAAGGGTTCGATTTTTGTCTTTTCGATTATGACGATCGACTCCCTGTAAGGTCCACCAGGGTGTGGATCCTATATCACAGCCTACCCGAGCTTTATCGCATGTATGCGTCCCTCGTCGTGATGTCCCGAGGCAAAGTGTCGAGCATCGCCGCTTCATTCAAGTATCCATATCCCATATTGCACAGGCAACCTGTGTCGCTTCTGGTCCTCACTCACCACTCCCGCGAACCCGCGGCGTTACCTCGCACCACTCAGCAAAGGGTACTCGGGGCACCGGCGGTGCCTGATTGTGATGGTGACGGACGATGGAACTCCCTTTTCCTTTTGTAACGAGGAGCCCACGATGATATCCCCACCTGGCAAGGCATGTGATGCACTTATGATTGGGCGCTGGCTGTCACCCTGTGATACATTACTTCCATATGGGTGCGACGTGGATCAGGTTCTGGAGAGCAAACTCGTCTCTGGGACGGGGTGCAATGGTCGATCGTGGAGGATCGACAAAGAAAGGGAGGCGTCATCACACAAAGACCTTTGATGGCTGATTTCGTCTTGGTGCGCGCTCCACGTCACGAGGTGGTTCTTTATGCCTCGAGGACGTGAACGTGGAACTCCCATCCACGATTATGACGAACGTCGATCGTTCGGATAGCAGCCGAGAGCCATTGTGGTCACGCGACAAATCGGTTGGCGCCACATACACATTTTGACTAGGTGAGTGGAACGGAAAGGATGCACAGACAAAGGGAGGCACGTTCCTCACTGCTTTGAACAAGATCCGTTTTGCATTGCATCCACCGTGCTTGGTGCCACTCTGGGAGGTGGTGGTATAAAGATTTCGCTATTTCGCTTGGACGTTGTTGATCATAATTTCACGTTCGACCACTTTCCTGCATTTTCCTGCGAAGTATCTCTCCATCATAGTCTCGCGACTGTTATCGATTGAACGAGCACGCTATTCATCAAGGCGCTTCACGTGTCTATCCTAGTCGTTTATACTACTCTCCGCGAACAAATTCACCATGCAATCGTATGACGCAACCACTGCCACCTTCTCCACTCATCTCCGACGCACCAATGCGTCAAGCCACAACCGTAACCACAAATACGGAGCGCGTCTCGACGTTTTCCAACTCCAAGCTAAACCGGTCCAAGTGTGTACCAATTTCCGATCCAATTTTGCCCTGGGCTGACGTGCTGACGATTCATCTCGCTCTCTTCTTCTCAGCCTGCGTCAAGCAGAGACTTCCACCTCGATGCGTTCTTCAACCCCGTGTGGATGTCAGGTCTTCATGTGTTCTTTTTCGCCGAGGACGGAACGGTCGTGCGTCCCGAGATGTATCATACGGAACCTAGTACTAGGTATTGGTGGAGTGCTGCGTCATGCTCGGGGCGCAACGACCACAATGCTGCCTTGCTTTCCTCCACCATGTCCACCACCACCATGTCATCGTCGACCTCGCCTATGGCTTTTAACACCCCTATTTGCAGGGTGTCAAAGAGGCCGAACAAGGAGTGGAAGAACATTGCCATCAGCGAACAGGACGATGCTGAGTTTGCGGCGAGGGAGGCACAGGTGAAGATGCAGGCACAGGTGGAAGCCAAGGGGAAGCTGATGGGGCTTGTGCATATGTGGCCGCCCAAGCCCCTGCCTGCGCCATGTGCGGGATGTGAGGTGTTGGCGGTTCCCCGACGAGGAACATGATCGAGCATCGGCATGAACACGCAAGAGGGTCTTGTGCCGGTGTTGTCACATGGGAGTTCGAGCACATTTGGACCAGACTCCCGAGGGAGAGTAGGAGGACTTAATAGGGATGGTGGCCAAGACATTAGTTCAAATTAACTTAATATATTGATTATAGACATATTATAATATTATTCTCCTTTTGTACATATCCAAGGCAGCAGCGCCTGTGGCTGTGCCATATTTGTGGTGCGGCCATGAAGGCCAACTACCAGGTATGTAGCACTGATCAACGAAGAAATGGACCTCTCTTTTCAACATTTTCATTCAGTTTTCAAACATCTGTGGCACGGTCTACACTCAAGGAAATGTCCTCTTCACTTCAGATGGCAATAGCTTGCTGAGTCCTGTCGGGAACCGCGTAACCGTCTTTGATCTCGTCAAGTTCGTCGATGCCTCTTTCTCTTGCCTTTTTCTTCTTTGCGTAGAGATTCACCTGCTCCTATCTTATGTTTCTCTCTTATAGCAACAAATCCAAGACCCTTCCGTTTGAAAATAGAAAGAACATTGCCGTCATTGCGCTCTCTCCCGACGCACGTCTGCTGTTGTCTGTCGACGACGACGGGCGTGCGTTGCTCGTCCACTTTCGACGCGGTATCGTCCTTCACCATATCCATTTCAAAAAGGCGGTGAGAGACGTGCAGTTCTCCCCGGATGGCAAGTCAGTCGAATCACTCATTTCGAATTTTTTTCCATGGAGCTGATGTCCATCTCTTTCTCTGACGATTTTTTTGCTCAACATCAGATACATTGCCGTGACGCATGACGCGCACGTGCAGGTCTGGCGTACCCCCAATCATCTCGTGCGCGAGTTTGCACCGTTCGTGTTGCATCGGACGTATACGGGGCATCACGATGCGATCTCGAGCATTCGCTGGGCTCCAGATTCGACGTGCGTGTTTAACTTTTTGTCTTTTTCTCCAGTGCCTTTTTTCTTTTTTCATTTGTCGGTAAACTCAAATGTGTACAACTTGATAAAAGGTGTTTCATCACAACGTCCCGGGATATGACCGCGAGGCTTTTCACTCTGAACCCGGTGGAGGGTTTTCGCCCAAAAACATTTTCAGGTCACCGCGACGCCGTCATCGGGGCCTATTTCTCTTCCAGATCGAACGCCGTAAGTAAACGTTTGTTTCTGCGTCGTTCGGGTCCTCAGATAACCTTTTTGAAGATATACACCGTGAGTCGTGACGGTGCGGTATTCACCTGGAAAGCCAAGACGGACCAAGACATGGAGACGGACGACGATGACAATGCACCGGTATCTTCCGGTGCCTCGGATACTATCGCCATGACCCGATGGGGTGTTCACGAGCGACATTACTTCAACCTCCCGAACACCAAGGTAGTCTGCACGACGTTCCACCCTCCATCCAATCTTCTCGTCGTCGGCTTTTCCACCGGCGTCTTTGGACTTTGGGAAATGCCCCAATTTACCAACGTACACACGCTCAGCATATCACAGGAAAAGATATCTTCAGTGGCGATCTCGTTGTCGGGCGAATGGCTTGCATTTGGAGCACGCAAGATCGGACAGCTCCTCGTCTGGGAATGGCAATCTGAATCATATGTTCTCAAACAGCAAGGGCACTATTTCGACATGAACACGCTAGGTTATACACCCGACGGGCAAACGATCGCCACCGGGGGCGATGACGGCAAACTCAAAGTATGGTCGGTTCACTCCGGGTTCTGTTTCGTGACCTTTTCGGAACATACCGCCCCAGTGATGGACGTGGCGTTTGCTAAACAAGGGTCGGTGCTCTTCTCAGCTTCGCTGGATGGTACCGTGAGGGCCTATGACCTCGTTCGGTATCGCAACTTTCGCACCTTCACGTCGCCCTCGCCTGTCCAATTCTCTGCACTCGCGGTCGACCCTTCGGGGGAAGTCGTCGCGGCGGGCTCGACGGATTCGTTCGAGGTATTTATGTGGTCTGTGCAGACGGGAAAGCTGTTGGACGTGCTCTCGGGCCACGAAGCACCGATATCATCGCTCGCTTTCTGTCCATCGGGTGCAAATCAACTCGCGAGTGGTTCGTGGGATAAAACTGTGCGTATATGGAGCGTGTTTGGTCGATCTCGGGCCGTCGAGAGCCTCACGTTGACCTCGGACGTCCTGTCGGTGGTATTCCGGCCAGATGGTGCCGAGATCGCCGCGTCGACGCTTGACGGACAGCTCACATTCTTCGACGTGCGTTCGGGCAAACAAACCAATTTCATTGACGCGCGCAAGGACATCTCTGGTGGACGCAAAGCTGACGACAAGGTCTCTGCCGCCAATAGCACCTCCACGAAATCATTGACGAGTATGGCGTATACCGCCGACGGGACGTGCATTCTCGCTGGAGGGAACAGCAAGTACGTCGTGCTCTATGATGTCTGCGAGGCCGTCCTCCTGAAAAAGTTTCAAATATCGGAGAACATTTCGTTGGATGGGACGGAAGAGTTTTTGGACAGTCGCAAGGTGAACAGTGCGGGTATCAATACAGATTTGATCGACGATCGTGGGGAGGCGAGCGATTTAGAGGATCGGATCGATACGACGTTGCCTGGGGCTGTACGAGGGGCGGGGGATATGTCTGTTCGCAAGTACCGACGAGAAGTGCGGACGAAGTGTGTCAGGTTCTCACCGACTGGGAGGGCGTGGGCGGCAGCGAGCACGGAGGGACTGCTCATCTATGCACTAGACGAGACTCTTGCATTTGATCCGTTTGATCTCACGATCGACCTCACTCCACAGAGCGTCCTCGAGGTGCTGGCGGAGCGCGCGTACCTCAAAGCCCTCGTGCTCGCGTTTAGGTTGAACGAGAAGCCGATCGTGCAGCGCGTGTATGAGAGCGTGCCGCGGAGCGACGTGAGGTTAGTAGCGCATCAGATGCCGGTGGTGTATATCCCGGCGCTGTTGCAGTTTATCGCGGAGCATCTCGAGCGAGGACCGTATGTCGAGTTCGATCTGGTGTGGATCCAAGCGGTGTTGATGGCGCATGGACGATATCTGCGTGATAGGAACGTGGAGATGGCGCCGGTGTTGAGGGCGGCGCAAAAGGCGTTGGGGGATGTACAAGAGATGATATCAAGCTTGTAAGTGTGCTTGGGTTGGTTTGAGGTGTTCTTACGCTCATGGTTTGGGAAACAGGTGCGATGAGAATACGTCCGCGCTCAAGTATTTGATCGATCAGTCCAAGGCGAAGCATGCACCGAGTACATGACTTGCGAGGCGGGTTCGTTCGACCTTGCGTTTCTCTGTCAAAAGATGTCGGAACCGTTGTTGTACAAGATGGAAGAAGACAAAAAAAGTATCGAATACACCATCATAATTTTCTTTCCACCCCAATTTTTGTTATCTGTTCTGTCAGGCCTATCGTCAGTGTGACCATGTCCTTCCCTCGACAGGTAGCGGCGACAATGCTCAATTACAGAGCCCCCATCCCTTCTCAACGCCGTTTCTCTCCTGCGTTCGTGCTGGAAGCTGCTCCTGAACGTCATCTTATTCAGTACATTTGTCCATGGCATGACAAGTCCCGATGAAAACCGTTGGGGAGGTACTCACGCTCACGTTCGGGATTGTGCCTCTTTTCCACATCCTGATATCCCCAATAATAGGCGAACGTCGTCGCGGCAATAATTGCCGTAGTTCCTATGATCTTTGCAGAATATCATAAGCGTGACATTTCCCGTCAAACAACGCTCGAGAGCTGAGCTATCGAAGGCGCTCACGACTTTGTTCCTCCCCGACTGGTTGTGCCAATATCGGGAGGAGAAGGAATCGCCGGAAGACGACTGACGCAGGATATGAGATGGATGCATGTTCGCTGTCGACATTGTGAGCGGACGCTGAGCTTTTATACAGGGGTCATGTGCTGGGCATGACGTCACTCGGTGGCTGCTACACTACGGTGGGCTTTTTAATGCGTCTCTTGAGCGCGTACTATCCACGTATCATGGTGCTTTAGTACACCCGCGCACGCTGTGGAGTTGGCTCCGGTCCTGGTTTAATACCTGCGCTGGGATCTACTGAATTTCCAGGCCTGCTCCTGGGTGCGTCTGGGACTGCTTCGTCCGCGCGGGCTTGCGGTGACCCCGTGCCAACGTCACTCTGGGGCAACGGGTTCTCTGCCTTTGATTGGGCTTGCAGGATGCGATATTCCCCTAAAAATAAGATAAACATCACAAAACGTGCAAAAACATGATATAGCAGGCCATGCTAAGGCAAGCTTATATCACGTTCCATTTGTCTTGTCGGCTTTGTCATTTCTGACGGCTGCACAAGTTAGGATACTTGCCATCAATTGTGCATGATTTAGATGAAGACACTCATACTTGACCAAGGATGGATATATACTTGTTACACTGAATGTACTTAACAAAGAAAATCATGTCACTCTTACTTTATCCATTCCTATAAGATTGGCACAACTTTTTACTTGAAAATAAGGCCTGAGTGAGCATTAGTACTTTAGCAAATGTCTAATTCATCTAATTTCAGTCTAATTTTGTCTAATTATGCTTATATGGGTGTATTATGAGCACGGTATAAGTTAGATAAGCATCAATTTAGACAAATTAGATGGAATTAGACATTTGCTAAAGTTCTGATGTGAGAATGAGCTTGTTTGCCTTTACTCACCTCTAACATGCCAAGCACAGGTGAGGATGGACTTGGACAAGGATTACACCATTTTGCTAATGGAAGCAAGAGACTAATGTGATGTCATGACAAAAAGAAAGCAATGACAAAAAAAGACTTGTAAAAGAATCATTCCCTGACGTGATTCAACAAGTTTCCCAGCCAGCTTCAATCGCTTCTCGGAGGAGCACTACGTTTAAAGAGAGATCCGCACTTTCCGCCACAGCATCCTCAAGGAAAGTATCGAACAGTTTCGTCCCGTCCCCGACAACATTCTCTTTGGGGATCCAACTTGCCTGGCTCATCGGGAATCTGAATTCATCATCGTGTCAGTACTGCCAGCGACAAATAAAAAAAGGAGAGGGAGAGGAAAACAGCCCCGTTCGCTTACCCTTGCCATTTTGCTAACCACGTGTAAACGCAGCCCTTGATTTTCTTCCGACCAACAAGTTTCTCGACAAAATAGAGTTCCTCCTCCCCGGCAACCTGAGGCTGGGGGCAATCGGAACGTGCACAGGTTTCGTCATGGTTCCGAAGGGTCTTGCGTGCGGCACCTATGGATTTTTTTAAAATCAGCACGTCTACAGAGGAAACACGATTTCTGCAACTTACTTTGAGTGCTAATAAATTGATCATCTGTTCAGCGATTGCACTCGAACATATCCATAGAATGGGACTCACTGGCATGTCGGGCATATGAACAAGGCTGCGGGCTTGAGTCTCGGATCCAAAGGCTTGATTGCGACACACCCATAGTGGAACCACATTTCACAGCTATATCATATCAAAACATTTGTCAGTTGCAGCGTCATGTTTCCAGCTGGGTCAACCTACTTGTCACATTGGATAAACTTAACAGAAATGAAAAAGGGGCTGAGAACCCTGCCTCAACGAGAGATTATCAGAAAACATACCTGGGCATCCCATTGGCTAAACACCTTCGGGAGCTTTGGCCACCTCCCACCAACCTGGGATATCACGTTCCATACCTCCTCTTCAGTCGGGTACGACCTGACGCAGCGCACGCCGCGTGGACTCGAACAATTCGACCTAGCAGGTGGTGACAACGGTGCCTCCATCGCCTGATTCTCTCGTCTCTTCCTGTGGCATATTCGAGTAGTTGTCTGCGAGCCATGGCTAGCCTCTTCAACACAAACAGAGGGCTCTGGTAGGGGTGTGGGTTCTGGTTCCGGCTCCAACACCATTTCTTGTTGCACGGCTACTATCTGGCCGTTCCGAACGTGATACTTCATGGGGGACTTTGATTTTGCATTCAGCGCCCGTCTGCGCTTCTTTTCATGGACACGAGCGCGGACCGCCTCCTGCCCATCGCATTCGTTCTGCCTTTTCCTTCTCTTTCCAGACACGGGCAAATGGGACGTCACGTCTGAATGCTCTCTCGCATCGTCCATGAGGCCACCATTTGTGAACCTCTCTGATGTAGATCGAGAGACGGATGGATTCGATGCAAATATCGTCCTGCTCCGACGAGACAGCACGCTCGCCGGGACCTGCCCTTCCTGCGACGCGTCATCCACAGGGATACTAACCCCGGGAGGCGCGCGCCGACTCTCTCGCCCTGCCCCTTCCTCTTCCCCCTCCCTCTTCCTCTCACCCTCGTCATCGACAACACTCCACTTCCTCTTCACGCCTTGCGTCGTCTCCGAAAGCCTCAAGTGGATTTTAAGCGGTTCTCGCCTCGCAAGTAATGCAAGCTCACCCAGCGAAGCATTCGGCCCGCCCACACTGCGTCTATCCGACCTCACACCCGTCGCTTTCGGCGCAGCATGTACTGTCGACCCCGCAGCGCATGCAAAAGAGGGAGCATGGTATGGTTCGGAACTGCACCCTGCGGAGCTGCTTCCGTAGGACCTATCCGCTGGCGCGTCTACGACCGTCTCGTCAATCGATGTAAGTGAATCCAAGGCCTTCGGTGATTTGGGCCCATGCGGAAGAAGGGTCTGCGTGCGACCGTGAAGCATTGGCGGGTAGACAGTAAATTGCACTGGCGCCAATGGGGAGGATGCATGATCGACAGCAGCGTCGTTGGCATACGTCGATGGCGACGTCGAAAGCTGCTGCCGGGAGTGGGGAAGAACAGACGAAGCGCGGGAGGGGCGTTGTGAGAACATCAAAGAATGAGACCCAGGGTCTGGAACGGGTGTTGACATGCCAGACTCGCCGAGCATAAGCGTACCCAACACCTCGTCTTCTTCCCGTGAAGGTCGGGAACCGGAAGAATCGGAGGGGGTTGTACATAATGAAAAATACGAAGGGCTAATGCCAACTGTGTCAACATGGTGCTCGGCCAATTCGATGCCAGGTTGCCCTACTGACGATCCCTGAGGTACTTCCGACGAAGCATCGTTAGATGTAACGATCGACTGTCGCGTATGGGTGACGGCGATGACAGGCACTCCCGAATCCGTTGCAGAATTCGAACCGCCGGCGCCCGCCCGGCCGGTTTGAAGTCCAGGACTCGACCTCCCATCATTCATTGGAGCATCTACACCAACCCCTTTAATAGCGCTACCTCGACAAGCGATCGTATCCCTTGCATCATCCGTGGAAGCTGGCAAGTCTTCTGTGCATTTCTGAGCCGCCGTGTGTGTGCTCATGTCGCTACCACCTTCCTCCGAAAGCAAGCTCTGACCAGCTGCGGACGGCGAAAACGGGGGAGGAATCATAGGCGATAACACCACAGACGACGCCCCAAGTGAGCCTGGTTGACCTGATCCCCTATCTTCTCCAACCGACGACTCCGGTGACAAAGCTGGAGGTGTGGTAATGACGGGGAAGTGCCGGGGAAGATGAACACGTGAGATAAGTGCTGGGTCTGTGGTAGCGCTGTATCCGTGTGTCATGGGACTCACCCAGGGCTCACGGTGGTCAACAAAGGTCTCAGACGGCGGAGTCGGAAGACCGGACGTCAACCCTCCATCGTCAGCCTCCTCTGGGGGGGATTGTCGATGATGTCCCAGCGCAGCAGGTATGAGTTCAGGAACCGTTCTCGCCCCGCGCGTAACCGAGACCCCGTTGCCGTCCGCGTCAAACGTCTTCCGGGAGTCTTCTGTATGTGACTTTGCAAAGAGTTGCACAAGGCAACCTAGGTGCTGTTCAGACCCTGAAGCGCCAGACACCGATATCGGCGTAGCATCAGTGCTGCTCAAGGAACTCAACGGAGACGTGACTGGCACTTGCGCGTTACCAGACAGCTTCAACATAGACCCTGTCGTCCAAGAATTGTTCCCTTTGGTTGTCAGGGAAGAAATTTGGGGCAGTGAACTTTGCAAGGTCCTCGTTGGAGACAACGGGATCTCCGTTTCGGGGCTGGTACCACCGACTGACGGTACAGCCGAAGTGTCTAGAGAACTAGAAGTTGTCGGTCTCATTTTCAATCTGATAAGACAACGAGGAAGCAGACCTCATGCATGTAGGGAAGTGGGTATGCGAGATCGTCGAGTCACGAAGCGGGTAATCGCTATCACTTGAAGGAGTTTCACCATCCGTTTCGGGGTTAATTGCGCTAGGAGAGTCCCGTGAAAAGTGAGTGAGATACTCTGCGGTATATGCGGTCGGTCGTGCTATAGAATCTGGGTCAGCAATCGCTCCAGGATATGCCACGTGTAAAGGCCACGCCAGGAAAACAACGGAAGCAATGAACGATACAATATTGTTCCTTCCTAACCGAAGCAATCAAACAAGTATTTCCTGCCTTCGGTGGACGGAAATGTGAAAATAAATCGGGCTCCTGGGAAAAATGTAAAACCTGAATAATTCCTCCCATCGGTTGCATGTATATATGCACAACTACCCGACATAGAATGTAGGGGTGGTAGCAGGGGCAAGACTCACCAAAATTATCAGAGGACCGTCCCGGAGTCGCTGCAGAAACATCAATGTATGCTCATTCGAATTAGTGCGAAGAAAAAATGACGAAAATGACAAAGCATCAAGGGGCGACATACTGAAGTGGCAAGTACTCACTTGAATGGGAGTTCCAGTCAGCGGGCGTAAATCCAGGAGCATGCCTCTGAGAATGCAAGAGCGAACATGAGGGTCCAAACCTGGAGGGGGGCAGACATGCTTGTATGGAGGCGTCAGCGTATTCTGTGGATGTTCAGAATAGCAGTCAGTTAGTGAAGCGATCACGAAAAGGCCAGAGGAACACGAAGGAGACAAGGGCAAAAGCAAGTATCTCCGGGATAGAACAAGGAACGTGGCGAACGAACTTTTTTCGTGTAATGACGCCCCGAATTCTGGTGCAGGATTCACAATCGAAGAAAGAGGTGATGACTCAGGTTGCGATGTAGAAAAGATTGGAGAAGCAGGTTGTGTTGATTGCGAAGTCGGATACTGTTGAGATGGACCTAGGGGTGATTGGGGAGGTGATGATGTCTGGAAGGGATCCCGTTCAGTAGGATTCACAGATTGTGGAGGAGGCAGTACCAAAGCTGCTTCCTGATGGAACACTGATAGATCCGAGAGATAAATTGAGATTTTATTCAAGAGAAGGGAAACTCACGAGATTGGGATCCACAATTTTCCCGAGCGAGTAGCACCTCGACCGCAGACTGAATCGAAGTCACGCTCCGTATGAGCGTCTTACTGGGAACGGTTTCGGCGTCAGCGTCTCCGAATAGCGGTTCCGTACGTGCGCCTGCCCTCCCACCTCTCCCCCGCTCCTTGCTGCATCTTCCACGGCCCCGGAATGCCGTACCCGTGGAGCTGACGCCAATCACACTCTCCAACTCGGCGATACATTTCTCCGTCTTGATATGGGCGTTGCGCAGGGCATGAAGCTGAGAAAGGGCATCTTTGATATCTGACTTGACATCGCCGAGACCCTCCTGAAATGTAGTGAATTGAGATTGGAGCGCTCTCAACGATTCCCAGAGAGATCGGAGAATGATGTCGGTGACGGGGGCTGTACCTGATGGGACGACGGACGGAAGAAGGTGCGGACCGGACATGGAAGAGAACAAAGGGTGGTACCGAGCTGGGTCGTAGTACGAGGACCAATGCTGCGGCACCCAGGACACGCTGGGATGCCACTGTTGAATGCCCTGCACTGGCAACGTCGGTCCTGGAGTGGATGACGAGAATCGGATGGTCTGCTCGTGCCCTACAGTTGGCTGCGAGGATGCCTCGCGATGAGGGTCAGCGACAAAACCCGACCTCGACGAGCCCGTTCCGCGCAAAAAACATCCATCTAAAACCTGATGCAACGCCGTCTCCGGGTAGGCCATGGCCAGCACAGATGAACAAGGACGGCGCGTCGCTTCCGAAGTCCGACTATTACCCGTCCAGCGGCGAGCGCCTGACCTCAACACCGACGACGACGTCGACGTCGACCCCACATGTCCATCGACCCCCGACTTGAAAACTTCACTGTCGATGCCGCTTACCGCATGCTCGAGGTCATCGGCGAAGGCGCGTATGGCATCGTCTGGTCAGTGCACCTTTTCCTGGCTTGGATCCGGGTTGTTCACACTTGGCTAGCTCTGCCATCCACCAGTCGTCTCAGAGGAGGGTCGCCATAAAGCGTATCACACCGTTCGACCATTCCATGTTCTGTCTGCGTACCCTGCGCGAGATCAAGCTTCTTCGGCATTTCTGCCACGAAAACATTATCTCCATTCTGGATATCCTTCAACCGCCCAGTTTCGAGTTGTTCAAAGACGTATATCTTGTCCAGGAGTTAATGGAGACCGACTTGCATCGCGTTATCAGAACTCAGAAATTGAGTGATGATCACTGTCAATATTTCATCTACCAGGTAATGTCAGATCTCTATTTCCAGCCGGAACAATAGCCTAATAGTGAGTGGAAAAGACCCTCCGAGCCTTGAAGGCACTCCACTCGGCTGATGTCCTACACCGTGATCTGAAACCGTCAAACTTGCTGCTGAATGCCAACTGCGATCTCAAAGTGAGTGTAACGAACGGTCCCCAGCACCGCTTTTCATCCCCTCGCCTGTCAGCTCTGTGATTTTGGCCTCGCACGATCAGCACGACCACCTCCGAACGTTGCAAATGACAGCAGTACGTTCATGACTGAATATGTTGCAACGCGGTACGTACGTTCTTATTTCTACCGAGTCTCATGTCCGATACGTCTTAAAGGTGGTATCGCGCCCCGGAAGTAATGCTGACTTTCAAGGAATATACGCGGGCAATAGATATGTGGAGTGTCGGCTGCGTGTTGGCAGAGATGCTCAGTGGGAAACCCATGTTCCCTGGACGCGACTGTGAGTGTTTCCTCGTCACTCTCAGATGAGCCCGGTTGTATTGCCCATGTTTTGGGTGAAGTCGTAAGATATGGAAAGCCGACGCCATTCCAATGAATTATGTGCATGTATTCACTCACTTACCCTAACTCTCGTCGGAAGATCACGACCAGCTCTCCCTCATCCTTGACGTACTTGGGACACCTTCCATCGACGACTTTTATGCGATCTCATCACCCAGATCCCGCGAGTACATTCGTGCCCTACCATTTAGGAAAGGAAAGGATTTTAAGACGATGTTCCTTGGGGCCAACGAACTGGTCAGCTCAGTCGTCAGATACACTGTAGCATGTCTGATCTTTGAACGATCGCTGCGTGGGTTTTCTTTGCAGGCAATTGACTTTTTGGAAAAGTGCCTCACATTTAGTCCAAAAAGACGGATAACGGTTGTTGAGGCTCTTCAACACCCATACTTTGAGGTGTGTATTCGTATCCACTGAAACGATACCAAACTCTTGCTGAGCATATTCTCTGCAATACTTGATGGTGTAATTTGCCCTGGCCTTTAACTGCCATTAGCCTTATCATGACATAGACGATGAGCCTGTCGCAGATCCCATCGATCCATCCTTTTTTGATTTTGATAACGGAGAGCCATTGTCAAAAGAGGAACTGAAAGGTGGGTGTTATCCCGTCTCACAAGGATTATATGACGACCTCGAATGACCGTTGACAGAATTGATATACCAAGAAGTCACTTGGAGGCCACCGCCATCGAGCTCATTCTTGACCCTGGGAGACAGCAGTCCGTAACGCGTGTATTCGCTTCCTTGTCCTTTTCTTCCTTTGCTACGCATGCTCGGGCCAGCTACAAGGAATCCGATGAAACGTTTTGACTATTGCATTGCTGCTCTGCTTTTTTATTCGGATGATCGGCTATCGCGTATTTAGGTCCCCGTTCAGAATGTACTTGGATTATACCACCAACGTAGTGACCGGCACGGACACCGCGGGAATGGGCTATTTTTTCTGCGCAGCACCGTTACCAACGCGGAGTGATGGATGTTACGTACCCAGGAAGATCGACAACAGCACGGTGACACACGGGTACCAGGCGTGTCGCTTGGATATACTCTCCTCGTCAGACACGCGCAGATCTGAGCGACCTTAGTAGGAATGGCCGCTCCGCCTGTACCTCCGCATCCTACCAGTATTCGTTACGTGCCTCGTCCAGACCAGCCACCACCTCTTCCTCCCCTCCCTCCATCATATATCTCGCCTCCCCCGCATCCTTCCACTCCCCTCCCTGCACCTCGTCCCCATCGTCTCGATCCAAACTTACCCGCCAATGTGCGCCTCGTGCATCATGTCACCTTCATCTGTCGCTAATCACTCCGTTTCTTATTACATGTACAAACAGATGGCAAGGACTTTAGACAACCAGGCCGCAGCTTTTCATCAACCTCCATACCACGACCCATATCGCACCCATTCTCCCAGACCACCCCCTCCCCAGCAACTCCCTTACAATCACAATTTTGCTCCACCTGCCCATCGCATTTCAGTCCAGCCATCTCCAGACCAGAACAGTTGGGGTGCTTGGAACTTGTCAGGTTCGCCCGCTGGAATCCCTCTTCCTGCGTCACCGCGACCCCCACAGCATTCCTATCCCCACCAACATCCTTACCAACCACAGTTTCAGACACCCCCGCTCCATCATAGAGCTTCCGTCCCTGCACTATCAAATCACAGCCAACCTCCGCAGCAGCCACAGATGCACCCAAGGTCCAACTCTGTCCAGCCACCATACGCTCCTCCGCAGACTTCCTCCCCACCCCGGCAAAGCGGGCCACCGTCGCTCACTGCCCCTCTTCCAACCATCCAGTCATTAACAACCGCCTCCCCTACCATTCAACAGCCTAACCATGACCCGGCCTTAAAAATCAACTGGGCGCGGGACGTCCTCTTGCTCGTCGACCGCGCCCAGCAGAACCCTTCGGGTGATACTCTGCCTACCGGACCTCCCATCATACAAGATCCCCAACTGTTGCGTCTCGTGCAAATGGCAGTCCCACTCATCCTTCAAATCGCGTCTGCACAGCACCCCAATCCGATGCCAATTTTTGCCGCAGAGGCTATCTATCTTCGCGCCACGTTTGCCGGGTCGGGAGCATACCCGGATCATATTCCACACAACCCCCGTGTCGCCTTCCGTGACTTTGAACAAGCCGCGCGGGCAGGGTACGCACAGGCTTGGTTCCGACTTGGTCGTGACTACGAAAATTTCAACGACCTAGCGCATGCCCGCGACTGCTTCGAGCGCGGTGTAAAACTCAATGTGGAGAGTTGTGTTTACGTGAGTGTTTCGCCATGTGCCGTGATCAACTTTTTCACACATGTGTAATAATAGCGTATGGGAATGGCACATCTGATGGGTCAACTCGGCCTCCCTGCCCGGCCAGAGATCGGAGTTCCCTTGATTCACCGTGCTGCGACGCTTGCTTCCGTACAGGTCGCCCAGCCGGCATACGTATACGGTTCACTTCTTCTGGGGGAATTCTCCCATGTCACCGTTCCCCCGCAAGTCTTCGCGCCGCTAATTCCACCCCACTCTTCTGCCCAACAAGAAGCGCGGCTTCATTTGGAGCGGGCCGCTTACCTTCACTTCGCTCCTGCGCAATACAAGCTCGGACATGCGTACGAGTTTGCACTCGCACCTTTCCCGTTCGATGCCCTTCTTAGCGTTCAATATTACTCCCTCGCTAGTCAACAAGGCGAGGTAGAGGCAGATATGGCGCTCAGTAAATGGTTCCTGTGCGGAGCTGAAGGTGCCTTTGAAAAGGATGAGAACCTCGCATTCACCTTTGCAGAGAAGGCCGCCAAGAAAGGTCTGCCGAGTGCAGAATTTGCGATGGGTTACTACAACGAGGTCGGCGTCGGTGGTCCCAAGGATATCGAAGCAGCTCAGATGTGGTACCAATTGGTGAGTTGAGTCGAAGACGCGATGACATGGCTAACCCCAACAATTAGGCATCCGAACATGGCAATAATGATGCTTCGGAGCGTCTGGTTGCCTTATCTCAGCCGTCTCCCCAATCGCTCTCGAGGCAGGAGCACGATAACATTACGGAATCCAAACTTGTTCGCAAACGTACGCAAGCTAAGCAGCGCTCGGAACGCGAGAGTGGTGTACCGAAATCGTCGATGGAGGACGGCCGACAAGTGGTGGAAGTCATTAGGAAGAACTCAACGGCCCGTCAACGCGCACACGGGTCTGGTACTGCGTCCAACCCTGCCCTCCTACCTGTTGCAGAACAACAACCCGCTCATATGAGTCCACAAACGCAACCAGGTCCTGGTGCCCCAGCTGGCCCAGGACCTCAAGCACCGACCCAAAGGCAATTCCCGAACCAGCATCGTTACACGCTAGTCGATCCTGGATCCAACGTTGGTGGGACTTCGTCGCCGTCGTCGAGAACAGGCTCTCCGAGCTACGCACGGCCTGCGGGACGTCCGCCGGGTCAGCGTGCCGGGAGTGTGCCCTCTCCTACTACCCCTCAAAGTGGACTCCAGGGTGTGGATACAGATGCGTCTCAACAACCGCCGCCGGCGCGTCCGCCTGTCAAGAGCCCGACGACGTTCGCGGAGATGGGTATTCAAGGGGTAAAGCTCGAAGAAAAGGAGTGTGTGATCATGTAATCTCTCTTTTCGGCTCGTGTAGCTTACGTCGACATCCTGTCGTTTCGCTTGGGTCATTTTTCTTTCTGATCTTTCCGTTCGTAACATGGCTTGTACCCTACCACGTTTATGCTAATTACTACGATTAGGTTTGGTCGGATTCTTGTCCTCCATTTCCTTGGATTTTTTGTTCGTTTACATCCCTCTCCGAACCTTTTCTGGGTGGCGTCTCGAGGGACTCTTGTCGTTAGTCGTTATATAAAAGTACACTGTCGTCGTCTACGCATGCTAGGTTAGAGATGTTGGCTTGATACCAAAGCGCACTTTCCGGTAGAGGTAAGAGACGACCTTTCTTCTCTGGAACGACTCCATCCCCCTGAGGTCGCCGAGAGGTGATCTGAATCGAGGCACAGCCTGGACATGGAATCATGCGTCGACTTCGGTTGTTAAAGTGATAGAGATGTCCAGGCATTGTCATGCCGGGTGACTATGGTGATGACTTGCAGTTGTTTGACGTGTATTTTTGGCGGGGACAAGCAAGTGTAGTCTGGCCATGGGCGTACTTATGTTGGGTGTATGTGTGTACCGACCTTTTTTTCTTGACGTTTCGACTGACAACGCCATGTCGTCTGCGCATTTGCATTTGAAGTCTCCGCAAGCCCTTTTGCATTGCGAAAGTATACACACAGTGATATTATGGAATGACGCACTCGTATACCGTGACAACGTTGCGCGTGCTCGATACTGACGAGGATGTTGTTCTAGCATACGTGCGCTATGCCATTGGTGGCTTGACGACTGGCTGATTGGCTGTGGTCAGGGCAAAGGACTGCAAAATGTACATACAGCACGTCAGGGATGAATAGTCTCTTTTGAAATCGGATTTGCCTCTTGAATTTAAGCACCGCCCGCCGCAGTCGTGATCCATGCCATCCAATAGCCTCATGTCCGTCAGACGATGTCCGTCTGAATGTGATGCATGAAAATCCGGTAGGGCGAGCTGATACAAGTTATCATGTACGTGGAGCATGAAAAAAAGTTGGTGTCCAGGGTCATGAACGGGGTCATGACATTGAATAAGTTTGCCTTGGTTTCGGTGTGGTCAGAAGCGCGGTGGTATCGACAAGCGGAATGAGGATGAGGATGAGGACGTGTCAGCAGGGGATCAGTTCTATCCTGAGGATCAAGACATCCACTGTACGCCTGTGTTGGTTAACATCGCTTACAAGCAATAGTATGTTCGATGAAAATGCACGCGATCAGAAAGCATGCGATACAGGCCAACATGACGAACATTGTAATGAACCAGATGGATTTTGCAGGATGGTAGCTGGTCCTGACGCCATTTTCGGCGTGCTTGGTGTCGAGAAACAATGCGACCTACAGACGAAAAATGCTCAGGATACGCTCAATATATGGCAGTTGGGCCTACCGCCAAGTATTTATAAGACACTTTCGTTTGCTTCTCAATATTGTTGACAAGGCTCCTGAGAGGGTCTTTTTTTGCTCAAACGAGGTCTCCTATGTTGATATAGTGTCATATCTTGAAGTAGTAGGCAAGCAAAGTTCGGGAGACCTCTCGGGAGGTCAAAGTAAGATGGGAAGTCTGTTATCATGGCGGACATACTTACATTAACTCGAGTTAAAACATATCGACCGCAGTAGTCTCCGAGACCGACTTGCCAGATGTCAAGCCAGGTGGCTGTGCCGCACATTTACCATCTGGACCTTCGCTTTGTGCACCGGGTCCAAGAATGTCCAATGCCACGACGTTCTCCGCAGAGTCTTACTTTGCAACCCAGCCAGAGCCGAGCAACCTCAAAGCCGATGTCCAAGGCATATCCCACTTCATCGATAGACAGATCCACAAAGGAAGGAAAGTTGTCCTCGTGACGGTGAATTCACCCGCCGCTTCGTCAGGTCCGTACATTGATCTTACAGCCTGAGTAGAGCGGGGGTACAACCGTTCCATTGGAGCTCAATGTGTGAGTCCGAGCTCCAGGTGAAGACATGATCATTACTCACTCGATTCTAGTGTCCGATTTCTTGACAATTTCAGTGCAGGTATGTTGCCACCACGGTCTGCCATTGTGAACGAATTCATGTTTTTCTATCAGGCACGCGAGGTGCGACCTCCGCCGAATACTTTTTAAGACAAGGCTATGCAGTCATCTTCATGCACCGGCAATTCAGTCTTCAGCCATTTAGCCGGAACTATTCCCATTCAACCCATCCTTTCCTTGACTTCCTCGAGATAGATGCCGCGTCGCCTTCCTCCTCATCAGTCGACTCCGCGTACCCATGTTCGAATGACTCCTCGCCAGACGCTGCCAAGCCAAACATCACTGTGAAGGCGTCTGAACGCGCCGCGTTATTGTCCGTCTTGCGCGCCTACAAGGCCGTCCAGGCCGAGGGAACTCTACATACCCTCACGTTTGTCACCGTTAACGATTACCTCTATCTGTTACGCGCGATAAGCAAAGAGATGAAAAGGTTTGGGCCACGGGCGATGTATTACCTCGCTGCCGCTGTAAGCGACTTCTTCTTACCCCGGCAAAAGATGGTCAGTATTATAGCCCACGCGTTCCAATGGTTGCTAAACCAAAGTGTGGCGTTGATCAGTCAGAACACAAGATCCAGTCAGGAAAGGGTAGTTTGCATATAGAAATGGACCAAGTGCCCAAAATTCTGAAACCACTTGTCTCCGAGTGGGTGCCCAGTGGTTTTGTCGTCTCTTTCAAGGTGCGTGCAACGGCGCAACGGTACATTTATTACTTCACATATCGGCTGACCAGCTTGAAACCGACCAAGCACTGCTCATACCCAAAGCGCGTCAGGCGCTCGAGAGATATGGACATCAAGTTGTCATTGGAAATGACTTGCACCATCGAAAACATCGCGTGGTCTTGGTATCTCCGAAATCGACCCCACCTAACGAGAAGCTCGGCTTGGACGGTCTCGAATACGAAGAAACTTGGATTGAGATTGACTCCTCACCGACTGCGTTACACAAGGAGATTGAGGAGGAAATTGTAAAAGAGTTGGTGACACGGCACGACGCTTGGATCAATGGAGCGTGATGTATTGCACGTTAGAGCAATTTCTTGCCAGGTGTGTCTCTAGACGCGTTGTAGAAGTGTAGACAACTCGTGGTTAGTCACTCACGGTTACGTAAAGTTTAAACCCCCATTTTTCCGTGCTGTAGTACTCTTGACCTTTGTCTCAAATGGCAGAACTAGAAAGGGCTACAGAAAGGTACGACATTCGTCAACGCTGCCAACGTGCTCACCACCAATTTCGACAGCGTACTCGCGGACGACGAGAGCGATGAGGATGCCTCCGAAGCCCAAGCACAGATCATCGCGTCGTTGCGTGCACAAGTAACAGACTTGTTTTCGCAAGTCACACAACTCAACAGCAAACTCGTCGCTTCGTATGGTCGAATGTCTGACCTCGAAGATCAGCTGCACGATGCCTCTTCATCACTGCGGAAGGCCTCGGTCACCATTTCCTCCCTCGAACTGGAACGGAGCCATCATTTGGCTGCTTTGAATACGGGTCTGCTCGTAGAGAAGGCGCATGTCACGGCGGAGCTAAACAGACTGATGGAACGCGCCACAGAGGAAGCTGCTCACCGTGGTCAGGCGGAAACTGCACGTCGCGACATTGAAAAAGACCTCGACGATCTCAGCGCGACTCTCTTCGATCAAGCAAACACCATGGTCGCAGAAGCCCGGCTCGGCCAGGCCAAAAGCGAGCGAAAAGTGCAGGATGCGGAACAGGCTCTCAAGATTGCGGAAGATGCTGTCAAGGACATGCAAGTCCAGATGCAGTCTCTTCAAGCCGAAAAAGAGGCGGCTGAACGCGAGGTACAAGAGACAAAGCCCACTGTAGGTAAGGGCAAGTGGGTCGAGCGTGATGATTCACGTGTCGGGGAAGTGCCCAGAGTCCGTTTTATGACCTCGCACGCTCTTTACGCTGAATTCATTGCGTTCGTCGCGCACCTGATGGGGCTGAGGGCATCACTGCCGACCCCTCCTGTCATGCCGACGCTTCTAAGTCAGCCATTCATTGCGCGTCTGCTTACTGAGGATTCGTACGTTATCCATCCCACTCTTCTCCGGCTGATTTGATGGCATGTATGTAGTGAGCCCACAGTACGGCTTGACCTTGCCCCCTCCCTGAACTGGTTGTCTCGTCGCTCAGTCCTTGCTGCGATTCATACCGGGATGCTGACGGTGGAGCCTGTGTCCTTCTCAAGCCTTGTACACGAGCTGCACCAACATCCTCACCTGACGTCAACCTCTTCCTTGTCCTGTGCTCTCTGCGGAACCCTCATCGCACGGTTACCATCCACGACACCCGTTTCGCGCTCCCATAACACGAACGGAGGTTCATGGTTCAAATATCCCCTTGCACTTGGTTCTGGGCAGAACCACAACGCTGGTGGTGCACTACAGTCGGCAGAGTGCGAACCTCCTGGCCAGGTATATATTTTCCGTCTCGCCACTCCTCCCACGTCTACTACACCACCCGCCCTTATACCTATACATACTTCTTCTTCGTCCACCCCTTTTGTTGGCACTTCCTCCCGACCTCCCCTCAATTCTATACCGTCGACCCGCGTACTTCAGTCACAGACACAAAACTCGCCATATCCCCTGTGTGCATCAAATTATTGCTTGACGAGGCTTCGAAGTACGTGCTCACTATGGGCATTTGTGCGGGTTGGGATCGTGGAGCGGATATGGGAAGAGGAAGTTATCCAGCCTTCTAAATTCCTTGTCAATCGCGACACTCGAGAGAAGCGTTTGCCATTGACTACCTCGAGCGCGGGAAATCAGCCAAGCAGTGCGACGTGGCCTTCAGCTTCCGAGAAGCCTGCTGTTCCGCCACGACGAAGGAGGCTCTGGGAGATGGCTAGTGCGTTAGGAGAGAGGGCTGTCAGTTGGGGCAAGGAGGGTGGAGAGAATACCAAAGATAAGGAAACGGAAACGGAGAAGGATGGTGCAAAGAGTTTACCCATTCCTCCATCGCATCCTTCCGCCCCCCATCCACATGCCGAGACTACTTCCCGGGTAGTTGCACAAGGCCCGCCACCGCTCCCGAAGCGCAACGTGATTCGTGGTAGGGTCACGACAGATACAGTTGTCCCCCCATCAAGTCCGCAGAGCGGAATCGACGCTCCGGAGATCAAGACGCCTGCTACCAATGCGAACGGTCACATCGAACCAGACAAACCAGAGATCAACGCGGCTAACTCCTCAACACCCTTCGATGAACCTACTTTCGCTGCACCGACATCCGAAGCTCCCCCCCCGCCGTCCACAATATCGCAACCGATCGCTGCTGAGTCAAGTGTGCCTCCCATCCAAGATCCTTTGTCGCCGCCTTCCCCACACACCATTACGCTCCCCATGACACCCACCACATCGAATCCGAGCGCGCGCGTGGCATCGCCTGTCCCACGTTCCCGTTCACGTCTCTCCTCTCCCGCATCGCCGGCGCCCAGTTCACGTCCTGCTAGTCCTGCTGTCAGCCGTTCACGCGTCGGATCGCCCGCACCTACGATCGCACGTGCGACAACCCCGTCGCTTGGATATGTACCTTCTGCATCGCAGATTCGAGGGAAAGCGTCGATGCCGTTGGTGTTGGCCTCATCGAGGCCGGCATCACCTGCTCCGGCAACCGGACCGGGCGCCCCGCCGCTACCGAGGCGCGCGGCTGCAAGACGGGCCGTTCCGCCGCCTCCGGCGCTCGAAGCTCCGAAGGTTGCCGAGGAGGGGGGCAAGGAAGAGGGGGAATCACCTGTTGCTATCGCCACCTCTGCTGATCCCACCCCTGAAGCGGATGTGCACAAGGCAAGCGAGGTAGAGGTCCCAGCGGAAACGAAGGAGAATAGTGGCGAGGGGGAGAGGGAAGCAGGAGCTGATGTGGTCAGAGAAGCGCATGTTTCTCAGACTACGTCTGTACCTACATCCACCACAGAGGCTGATCTGGAATCCCCCAACGATGTCACGGTGGACGATACTAATATGGTGCATGGTGGTGTGGAGGGGACGGTGAATGGTACGTCTGCAACCATCGCCCCGGTCCCACTTCTTCCACGCGCCTCGGAGGGTGATGGTCGCGCGTCGATGGACACGACGAGCACGAAACGATCGTCGAGCACTGAAGGTGATGGTTTCGCAAGTGATGCAACATGGGAGGAACGTACGTGGAAGGAATTGGTAAAGTTAAAGGAAGACATGTTCTGGGCGCGGATTGGTGGGGTACGTGCACCTCACCGGTGACTGGTGATCGTTCCAGGTCGATCGATCGTGCGTGTTTTGTTATCCCTATAATATGTGCATGAAATAATGTTCCGGCACTGGGTGATTTATAGCGATTAATAGTGCTACTGTACAGCGAAATTGATGCTTGTTGCATACATATTAACTCGATAGTGACGGTAGATAGGATTGAAATAAGGTTGAAGGATGAAAACATGATGCGAGTTTATGCGCTGGTATTATCTGATACGACCAAGAAGTCCTTTGCACAAACCCACTACGCGAGCGAGGTATCAACCATCCCGTCCCCAACGAGCATCTTTGCCAGCCTTTCAGCATCATTACGAGGAAGCATACATCTTGTTTCGAGCTTCTTCATTAGCTCCTTCTTCTTGAGGGACTCCGTCTTCGTTAAGTAAGACCTGAGCTGCTGGATGACGGCGAGGAACCAACCCCGTATGTCTCGCACGTAAGCAGGGTTCGGTTTGGATAGGGTATCACACAGCATGTTCCGAAGAATCGTTTGCGACTCTGCCCGCTTCTGTGCGTACGCCGTGATGCGAGCTGGGACGGCTGTGATGCACGCGTGGGCGACAGAGCGGATGCCATATTCTTGAAACGTCTTCTCGTTTTTGACCCACCAGTCCTCCATGACATCTTCCTGCTCCAAATTTGTGACGATGATGGCAAGGGGGACTTTACTTCCGCACAGAACCTCGTAAAATAGGCGATAACTTCGCTGCATTGCAGCAGTGATTCTTCCACCTCTGATACAAAAGAGGAGGAGATCAATGCCACCGCTGTAGTGTAAGGTCCTGACAAGCTGGTGAGCCTTCTCGATGGCGCCCATGAACGAGTTGATGCCAACTTCTGGCTCTTCGAGCCCGACGGTGTCAAAGATGCGGAGTGAGATCTCTTCTGAGAGACCAAACCAGTACTCCGTCGACTGTAGCGTGCAACCCTGTAGGTTTCCAGATGTCTCTGCGATACCTCTTCCTGCCATCAAGTTGATCACAGAGCTCTTGCCGACGCCGGTTTCCCCGAAAAGGACGACGTTTTTGGGTCTTTGGCCCAAATATACTGACAAAAAGGTGGAACGGTTGGTAATGTTCCTGACATTCTCGTTAACAGACCTACCAGGTTTTGCTTCGTCGCGAGTGGAATGACTTTGAGGGAATGGGCTGTCTTGGATTTCATTCTTGCTCTCCAAGACTGGCACGGCGGGACGACAATCTCAAAGTAGGTTCAGGAATTTAGGAACGGGGTGGCAAGCAGTGATTCATTTACCTTTTCCGTTGTCGGGAGCACTGCACGTAGACCCGTCCAGAGGTGCCTTGTCCAATTCCAGCGCACCATGAGAGGGAACGCACAAGGTGGTTTCTGAACATGTAGAACTACTTCGTCCACTTTCCGGGGTAAAGGAATAGTCTGGGATAAGAATTGCTTTCTTATCAGAATACGTTGTCGCTGAATGCTGAAGCTTGTTTTTCAGAAATACGTGGGGTATATGTACGCTCAAGACCTACTTGTGCCTCGCCAACGTCCTGCGAGTACGACATACTCAGACTGAATGATCAAGCAACAGGTTACCCTACTCACCACTTGTTCTGGTTCTGTAGACAGAGGGACAGGAGCGCCGTAGCGACTTCTATCGTTGTCGTCGTTCCCCGTCGTCCTGACAGATGGAGCGGGAACGTTGGATCGTCTCCCACTATACCGGGGAGTGAACATGTCTCAAGGGTGGGTATGGTGCGACGCCTTGAATGAATTTGGTCGTTCCCAATACAAAACCCTAGTGTCCTGAGAAGAATCTGGTGACAACTGTTTGAGATCAGCGGGCTCGAATCCGGAAGGCACACAAAGACCATTCGGAAATGGAGGCTGTGCGGACAACGTATGGTGTGGAGTTCAAGACAAATCTCATGAGAGCGACATGCGTAGACAGACCCTCAATCGGGTACGTAAACGCATTACTGGAATGCGTATCGAACCAAGGGTTCAGAACGTTCAATGATGGACACGATGAGCTTCTGACTCAGAGTCCCGCAGACATGCGTAGACCGCAAGGTTGGGCGGTGTTTTGGGAATCAGAACAGAACCCTTGGCGCTTGAAAGAAGAGCTGAAGGCGATTTCCCCTGACTGATTGCATTGAAACGTTTGCTTTGGTGGCCTGCGCAGAAAGCAGGTAACATACCGGCACAGCAGGAACTCGGTCTCGCCAACTTCAAAGACATCCCAGTACTTACCGTCGCATTTCAAGCAAGGAGGGACTTGTGAAAGCGTAGTGACTGAATATGCGGAGGCCTGGGACAACCCCAAGCCCATTGCTGCGTTGGCGGTTCGCCCAATGAGCGCGTCTATTCCACCCACAATAACGACCTGTTGGGTCTGTCAACGGAACGCCTGATCGTATCACCACTTACCATTTATTCCGTTGGAACTTTCCTTGGTCGTAAAGCCATACCGTCCCTTTTTTCGGAAAACTGGGTGAACGGAGAGCTCCAGTGGAGGTATTGTTTTATCTCAGCACCGCTCCTCAAGTATGGACATTGGCGAGTGTCTATGCCGAGCCTGGTTTTCTATCGTGAGTGCGAGGAACACAATCCTTTGTCACGACGGGCTTGAAGATGAAAGGATTTGCACATGGCGTTAGGGGATCCAGAACCTTAGCAAACCGAGGTACTCAGTGGTGCAATCCAAATCACCTCAGATACGCCCAGATTAGTTTCGATTATCACCATTTGGCCCAACCGACGATATACGCCATCGAATTGAGTCATGTTCTCACTCAATGAAAGCAAGGCGTTCCAACTAGTTTCACACAGACGAGCCTGCAATCTACAGTGTGAAGAAGAAGATGAACAAAACACAAGGCTGCGGCACCATCTGCACACCTATCTGATACTCATGGCTGGGAGTGAGCTGCTTCGCTTCTCTTGTCATGAATCGTGCGTCTATAATGACCGCGAGACCACTCGCAAAGTCTAGAGATCCTGGTGGAAATGGTCTCCACATGATTGATGGACAGCCTTCATTCAACTTTACTTGGACACCAACCAGCTATTCGCTGTATGGGCGAGCCGCTAGGGTGGTGGACTTGGGGTTGCGGCCTCCGCATGGATAGGTACTATCTGGGGCATTTCTCGAAATGTGATGGCGAATATACAGCATGTCCTTGAGGTGAACCCTTTGCAACGAGATCGTAATCTCCGCGTTGCCACGATGGGCTCTATGGCACAGCTGACCACCCGGAAACCCTTTTATCAGGGTCTTGGTTCGTCTTTCAGGTTCAAGTCCGCCGATAAAGGTTTGAGGTTGATTCGTGTCTTTCCTTACCTTGACGTGAGCACGAACTAACGCTTGGGAATATTGAGATTGATTTGTAGGTGGAATGAGATATACATTGTCAGTAGCGGCTAACATCACAGTGGAAATCATGAAATAGGAAAGCGACATATAATCGAGGAATCACACGAGCAAGTTTATTATGCCACCCCGTCACTGATCATCTCCTTCAGTGATCATCTGTGCCAACCTTAGAGCATCATTATGAGAAAGCTTACACCTTTTTTCGAGGGTCTTCACCAGATCCCCCTTCTTGGGGGGCGCTTCCTTCACTAAGAACGACCGAAGCAGTCGAGTAACGCTAGCGAGCCAGCTCTGCGTCTCCTGCACGTAAGGAGGATTGGGACCGCTGAGGGTATCAAGCAGCATTTTTCGAAGAGTCTCTCGCGACTCTTCCCGTTTCGATGCATACGCTGTGACACGAGCCGGGACAGCTGTGATGCAGGCATGCGCAACAGCGCAAATGCCATATTTTTGGAACGTCTTTTCGTTTTTGACCCACCACTCCTCCATGACATCTTCCTGCTCCAAATTTGTGACGATGATTGCGAGGGGTACCTTACTTCCGCACAGAACCTCGTAAAATAGGCGATAACTCCGCTGCATCGCGGCG
This sequence comes from Boletus rubropictus, assembly GCA_038092695.1. Classification (NCBI taxonomy): domain Eukaryota; kingdom Fungi; phylum Basidiomycota; class Agaricomycetes; order Boletales; family Boletaceae; genus Boletus; species Boletus rubropictus. The sequence continues at coordinate 18,257 of JBBPQW010000062.1, read as the reverse complement.
GTCATTCTCCCGCCTCTAATACAAAAGAGGAGAAGATCGATGCCACCGCTAGAGTTCAGGAATTTGACGAGCTGGTGAGCCTTCTCGATAGCACCCATGAAAGTGTTGATGCCAATTTCAGGCTCTTCGAGCCCAACGGTATCAGAGATGCAGACTTCGACCCCTTCTGAGAGTGTGAAACGATAGGTTTTCGCCTCCAGCGTGCAGCCTTCAAGGTCCCCAGAGGCTTTAGCAAGCGTTTTTCCAGCTATCAGGTTGATAACGGAGCTCTTGCCTACGCCAGTCTCTCCGAAAAGGATGACGTTTTTGGGTCTGGGGGTGACAGCCACTGGCAGGAAAGATGGTGGTTAGTAACGCTACCTGGCATTCCACTGACAGACCTACCGGGATTTGCACTTGAGGGGGTGGAGTGTGCTTGAGGGGATGGATTAACTTGGATTGTTCTCTTGTGCCTCCAGCCTGGTACATTAGGACAATGTCGAGCTTAGGATTTTTGGGACGAGGTAACTTGATTGGCGTACCTCTCCTTTGGCTGAGAGTAGTACTGCGCATGGACACGTATGATGATGTCCTTACCATGTATCTATAGAACTAGCGTCGTTAACCAACGCAACACCTGGTATACGCAAGCTCAGGGAGAGAAGCGGGTTTGAGAATCTGGGTTTATCCGCTGGTGGATGCTATAAGTTATTGTTATTGAGGCGAGCGCAATGCTGGGATCGCTCATGCCGTGGAAAAGAGCGTTCATTACAGGCGAGCCGCTGATACCAGGCTTGTCTCCGCATGGACAGTCCGTAGCCTGTAAGGTTCAGGATACTTCAGGAACACTTGAGATGTAATTGATAGGAGGCAATCCTCGTTTCAAGCACGACTTCTCATGTTAATTCCTCCGAGTCAGGCTCTGCCAATGCACGGCTTGGCCTTGTGGGCTAGGCACGTTTTCATTTCAGTGACTGAGAGGCCATTAATGATCATGTGCAAGGTTTACAGCGGTTTCCATACTCTGCTGTCATCATGGGTTAAGCCAATCATTATGCTTGCAGGGTCAGAAGCAGGGCTTGGGGTATTCGCATTGCCGTATCACATATTCGACTGAGGGTAGTCCGTGACAATCGTCCAGACTTCATTTCGTGTGTTTTCCAGATTCGAGTCCACTGACACAAGACAGTTATTAGGTCTTACCATGACCCAAAGATTCTGTGGTCCTCGTATTCGCGAAGAGCGACCGAACCCATCCAAAGAGTCTTGCAATAGTTATTCTCGAAAGGTGGTCACGAGCCAGCCAAGTGGTGATTCCACCCGTATCATGAAGAGCGACGTCATGGCCTTGCACGACTCCCAAGCTTCGCTTACAAGGAAGAAAGCGGTGAGTACAATAACCACGTACCTGATTGTCTGACCTGAGTTATGTTGCACTCGCAGGACGTTAGTGACATGCAGGTATGTCTTGAATGTACGCAAATACCTCGCACAATCCTGGAAATCAGCACCAGCATCCAGTGGCAGTATATCAACCCCCTGATAGCCAAGCGCACCACGCCCCACAATACGGTGTTCCCGATTTTCGGGTCGCACAATATGACCATCCCAACTTCAATGTATCATCCCCGATGCGCAACGACGTCATTCAAGATAATATATCCCCTGGACATCGCCTCTCGCACAACAACGCAAGATCTGGTGAGTCTGTCAGCGAAAACGCCAGGTAGCATCACCAACCATTATTTCTTTCTGGTCTCGCGACATCGTATCCAAATGTTCCAGCTCCTCATACAAATGCATACCATGCCACTCGGCAGAATAGTTCTGTATATTCAACGCCTGTTAGCGCCTCATTTAGTTCCTCCGCCGGTGGGACGCCGGAGGAAAACCTTTCGTCATACTACCCCTCGTACAGCATTTTTGACAACAAGAATGGTAAGATAAATGAATCATCTGCACCCTCGTTCTAGTCCTTGAAAGAATTTCGAGGTTTTGACCCTGGTAAGTCAGCTTCGGAATCACAAGGCAATATGTTCCCTCAAGGCCATTTCACGCGCAATAACGCAAGATCTAGTGAGTATGTCCTGAAACGCCAAGTGGCCTCACCAACATTTATCCCATCCAGCGACTATGGACCCTGATGTCCAGCCTCATGCTAAGCGGTCGAACCTAACAGGCGACCGAGCCGCCTACACTGGTGGTAGGCAGAGTCTAGCCGCCGAAGGATTAAACAGGGTAAAGTTGAATGTGCCTCTATTCCTTTCTGCAACTGATCGTCCTCTCCGCAGGACTTCGTAGACATCTCTATTCCAAAAATCAATGTCATCATATTCGGTGAAACCGGTGTTGGCAAGTCTTCCACCATAAATTTGATTGCCGGCAAAGAATGCGCGCACACCTCTAACGACGCGCTCGGCTGTACCTTCAAGCACGAACGATACGATATCACGCTGGGCGGGATGGTTTGCACTTTCTGGGACACTACTGGACTTGACGAAGGAAGTCAAGGGACGGTTCCCGCTGAAGTTGCCGAAAGAAATTTAAGAGCGTTGATCGAAGAATTGGCACACACGGACGGCATTCACCTCATCGTCTATTGCATCCGTGGCGCCAGACTCACCAAAGCCCTCAAACGCAACTACGATCTGTTCTATGTTGGGGTCTGCCGAAGAAAGGTACCTGTCGCCTTAGTCGTGACCGGCTTGGAGCACCAGGAAGGTGAAATGGAGACGTGGTGGTATGCGAACGAGAGGACTCTGCGGTTGTCAGGGATGCGGTTCGACGCACACGCTTGCGTGACGACGCAGAATTCTGAGGACCGGACCGTACAAAATCGGCGACTTCAGTCGCAGACTCGCCTACACGACCTCGTGCTTGAATACTCCAAGCTCCCCCCCTGGAAGATCAAAGAGTCTTTTCCATCGTGGATCGTCTCAGCGTTACGCGGTGTCGTCAGGAGGAATACTTCCGCGAGCATGCCAGGAAATTTCAGGATTACGCGCAAGGTGATCATTTATGACGCGGCCACAAACCCCCAGACCCTTGTCCAGGTGTCTCCTGGAATCACCACTTTCTGCCAAAGATTTAGTGGCACGATAGGCGACAGGCAGTACGAGTTTGTTCGGGTAGACAAGCATGCCTTGGAGCCTACGTGGCAGCCCGAAGACGATGCGGGGGTGCTTGTATTCTATACCTCCGCTCTCGTCGGTAATGAAATACCCATGGAGGACGTCGTCGCGCTGAAGACCTTTTATGACATTGCGGGGGGACATACCTGTCCCGTAATCGTCATACTACGGGAGTGCAATGATGATGAAACCGCCCACAAGCTCTGGAGTGGTGTTACCTCACACCACACTGACATTCGCGCACATCTAAGCTTCCTTCCTAACACGGAGGACTGCCAACCTGATAAATTGAACGAGATGATTGAAAGATTGTGCATCGAGCACGTGGAGGTCCTCGAATCTGGTAAAGCTGGGAAGGGATTCTTCCAGACTGTTGAGGCACAGTTCTCGCAGGTCGCAGGATTCATGAAAAAACCGTTCACTTCCGGCACACGATCACTAGATGGTGGAGATGCCAGAGTGAGAAAGAACCCTGAAAAAGTGAATCGTATCGCTTCCGGCGTGCGAGCACCAGACGATGGAGAGGCTAGTTGGGAGAAGACCGACCCAAGAGTGAAGCCGCCTGTCTCCAATGCACGAGCCCCAGGTCGTGGAGGGACGGGTGAGGGAAAGGCCGCTGATAAAGCGAAACAGCTTGCTCCCAGTGTACAGGCACCGGATGGAGAGACCAGTAGGGGAAATGCCGACAAAGCAGTGGAACAACTTAATTCTGGTGTACAATCATCAGATGGTGGAGAGGTAAATGACGGAAAGGCTGCCGAAGCAGCGAACCAGCCTGCTTCCGATGTACGAGCACCGGGTGGTGGAGAGGCCAATGGCGAAAAGGCCGACGAGCAAGTGGCACGAGATGATGGAGGGGCGACGACAAACACTCCTAGAGATCCTCGGTTACGGTATGACTGAACATCCTTGCTCAGCCTCTGCGCTTGTTGCTTGCCGTTTGTGCTTGGTTCTTTTTTTTTTTCCCTTCGCACTGTGAATTGTTTTCGAGACTTATCTCTACGAAACTAGTCAGAATGCTGTCTAGCCTGTCCACTGACAAACACGAAAGCGACAACTTCGTGCGTTGCAACAGCAAGCACACCACCTCGGATGTGAAAGAGGTGATCGATGCCACCAGTGTTGGACAAGGACCAGAGGAGCTGGTATGGCTTCTTGATGGCGCAAAGGAAGGTGTCAACGCCCATCTCTCTTGCTGGCTTGTTCAGCCCCGACCGTATCGTGTGTGTACTCTACTCCCGATTCCCCTCCATGCGCTGCAAATAGAAAAGGAGGGTATTAACGATTGGTTACTTGTATCCCCTGGACAGACGTGTGCCATCAGCGCTTGGAGTATATTCGTACGGTGGTGGTGTTAGATTGTCATCCAACCTGTCAAATAGTCCCTCAGTCATCTGTGAAGTTCTTGAGAACGAGCAAGAAGTGAAATCCCTACGCAGCGAAAGGAATATGGGAAGAAGTAGAGCAAAAGAGGGTGGCTTCACAAGCTTGGGATCTTACCGTCATCCCGGCCCTTACCCTTATACCTGTCGTTGCCATATTCAGCATGCGGATGTATAGCTGTTCTGGACAGGAGGAATCCCACATACGGTAGCGCCAACTTCGATAGTGCACCCGGTCCAAGCGACCAGGCCACCGCGACAGTCTGAACAAGGAGGGCGATCAATGATTGGGGTCTACTGCAGGGCTCGTTCTGCCTCTTGTTTGAACGTGCGTCACGTTCAAAATGCTACAAGCAAGATCGAGTCAAGCCTCTGACAAGCCAGCGCCGAATCCACCGTAGCCGAACGTTGAACGTCAAGAAAACGAAGTATTCTTGTGTTCAGAGGACGCGCCTCCCCCGATTAGTTCACATCTCGTTATGACACAAGACAACCGAGCCCATGGTGGTTTGTTGGACGTGCTCGAGCCCATCGTCCCAAGACACCTTTTCTTGAGAAACGTCCATCCACTGTACAACCGCGAGCGATGAACGCCGGCCGGGATGTCCTCCCCCGAATCGACGCTTCCACTGCCTCTGACATAACAGCCTTCATCCCGCTCCGGGGACCAGGAAAAGGAGTAAGCGATATTAGGGTCGCTCACCTCATACGTCCCACCTGACCGTGGATGTGCCAAGGCATGCTTAGGATCCGAGACGGTCCCCTGTCCACGGCGACATGTACCTCCGAAATACTGTCCTCTTTGGGGAAAGCGGCGTCGGCAAATAGTCTCTGGTCAACTTCATCGCGGGCTAGCGCATCGCACAATCTGACGACGCGCTCGGGTCCACGGCGAGGCACCGACAGTACAACCTTACCCTGCCATCTCCGACATGGGCGATTCCCCTTCCGAGCCCAAGTCCGGGTCTGATTCCAGGTCCGTCACCGTTTCCGTCTGGGACACCGCCGGCTTGGGCGAAGGCACGCAAGGCACTGTCCCTGCTACCATATCCGCCGCCCACCTCAAATCCCTCCTTAAAACCGTCGCCCGCTCCCCAGCAGGTATTCTCCTCCTTTTCTGCATCCGCGACACCGCCCGAGTCACGCGACCCCTACAATGCCACTACGACCTCGTTCATGCTGGCGTGTGTCGCAAAAAGGTGCGGATCGCGCTCGTAGTGACTGAGCTGGAGCACCAATACCTGGAGGCATGGAGAACTGGTGGGAAGGGTACGGAGAGGCGGTGGAACGGTTGGGGATGATATTTGTGTGTGACGACGGTGGATGTGCAACAGAGCGTTGGACGAGGACGACGGCCGGTGTCGCAGAGACAGCTGCAAGAACTCGTGGTGAGGTTGACCCGACCTGACACGACCCCGCGGAAAATCGAACAGTCATGGTGGCAATCCCAATAAGCCTGTCCCCTTGTCATTGACCCTGATCCAGCGACATGACCCGCTACAGTGACCACGCTTCGATACTTATAACGCCCGATGTTGTGTTATTTATTGGACCTGATCCAAATTCATGGAATTCAAGTGACTTGAAGTAGAGTCATCAATTGCCTTCGCATACCGTTCCTACCGATGTATACAAAGCACACGTGTTACGTTTCCCGAGGTATAGTCGATGCAGTGTCATCTAAAAATATGGATTAGATCAAGTATGTGTAGGGTATTTCAATGCGTGTGGTAGATCCAAAGCTCTGATATAACGCATTTCGTGTTCCCTATGTTTATGAGCAAGTGAAAGATCAGTCACCCTCAAAAGTGCGACCCTCACAGATCTATGATCTAGCAGCTGGTGGAGGGACACCCTCAGCCAACAAGACTGGGTCCTTTTTCCTTGGCTCTGGCTCGCCCATAGCTTTCTTGACGACAGAGTTGCTAAGCATTTTCGAGTACTTTGGTTGTACGAACGTGGCACTGGGGCAATCTCATTGAGCCCGTGTTGCCCAAAAAGGGGGCAAAAGTGTGCTCACTTAGCTTCGACGAGGAGGTTCCCTTTGAGGTCTTCGACACGTCCAGATACGTTGGATTTACGGCCGCTCTTCTCGTCTAAACGGACCTTGATCACGATAAACTACCAACATGGGTTTGGATGAGGAAAGGCTGAACTGTGAAGTGGCGTCCTTACCTGGTCCGCAAAAGTTGGAGCCCTGTAACTGATAGATAGCTTCGCCGTGACACCAATCTTGTCGGGCAAATTATTGATTGCCTGGTTGCTCGACATTCAAAAAAGTTGACAACCAAGTAGGGCCACTCCACACCACGCACCGTTCTCGCCAAACTCTCATCCAAAAGCGTCGCGAGCAATCCTCCATGAACGATCCCGTCATGTCCACACAACCCTCTCCCCACATGAATGATCATCACCGACTCGGTCTCGTCCCATCTTGCTCTTACCATCGGCGTCAACGCCAATTTTCCAGGTCCTCTCAGCGCCCCCGCAGACAAGTTGTTCACCCGTCGTTCCTCTGGGAAATTTTGGTAGGGACGAACCTCGTACCAGTCGTCAGCGTCGGGAGCAGTGCGGAGGGATTGGAGGAGCGGCAAGGATTGGAGGGTGCGTTCGAGGTCGGCAGTATAGGCGAGGGAGTCAGGAGAGTTGGGGTCAGCGGGTGGGCCAGGTGCGAGACGAGGAGCGATGAAGGTGAAGTAAGGGTGCGGAAAGAGCGCACCAACGGTGTAAGCGCCGAGAGAGAGCGTACCGACGAGGATGAAGGTACGGAGGATACTAGGACGGGACGGAGGAGGAGGGGGAGGAGGGGGAGGAGGGCGGGCAGCGGAGAAGAGGCGGGGCCCACGGGTGGCACGTCGCAGGGCAGGCGAGAGCATGTAGCAAGTTCGGGCAGACCAGGATGGATTATCTAAGGATTCAGCACTCGGCAGGATCCGAGCGGAGTGTAAAATGCCCACGAGTGCTGACGGATCCATCACTTTCCCTCTCAAAACCTCGACGCCAACCTCAAGGAAAACAACGAGATGGTAAGTCGACACAGGACGTTCAAAATTATGTCTCGGAATCCCCTGGCGCCGACACATCCATGAACATTCAATGACTGCAGGATGGATGGCAAGTACACGTTTCGGATGGAACTGGTGCTTCTAACAAATTTTGATCATAGTCGGTTCAGCAACACATGTACGTGCCCACGGAAGCAGAGTTTCACGACGAGGACGCTTTCATAATTGCTGGACTCGCTCGAATCTGAGCAGAGTGCTAGAGCCCCGAGACACAGTGGCGATCGCTTCCGTCCGTCCTTGTGATGAACGCGCGATACTGACTGTTCTCGTCTCAATGACCAGCCCCCCAAATCCAAACCCGGCTCAGGCAGGAAACCCGCCCCTGCCCCCGGCTCTGCCAACAAGGCTGCCAAGCCAGCGAAGAACCCTCTCTTCGAGTCCAAGCCCCGTAACTTTGGTATTGGTACGTTGCTCGTACCCACTGATGGGACGGATCGTTGATCTGTGTTACAGGTCAGGACATCCGTCCCAAGACTGATTTGACTCGCTTCGTCAAGTGGCCCGAATACATTCGTCTCCAGCGCCAAAAAGTCATCCTTAGCCAGCGTCTCAAGGTGCCTCCCGCCATTGCGCAGTTCTCGCACACCTTGGACAAGAACACGGCCATCCAGTTGTTCAAACTTTTGAACAAGTACGTCCACATCTCGACAGGACCTGACGTGTCTTAATGGTAATGTAGGTACCGTCCTGAGACCAAGGTCGAGAAGAAGGAACGTCTGGAAACCATCGCCAAGGCTACCGCTGAGCAAAAGGAGGCAGCCAAGGACAAGAAGCCTCTTTTTGTCAAATATGGTCTTAACCACATTGTTGCCCTCATTGAAAACAAGAAGGCTTCTCTCGTCGTCATCGCACACGATGTCGACCCCATCGAACTCGTCGTCTTCCTCCCTGCGCTCTGTCGCAAAATGGGCATTCCTTATGTGATTGTCAAGGGCAAGGCTCGTCTAGGCACAGTCGTCCATAAAAAGACTGCCTCTGTCTTGGCCCTCCAGGACGTCAAGAGCGAGGACCAGCGCGAACTCGCCACACTTATCAGTGCTGCCAAGGCCAATTTGTGAGTTTCATCACGCACCTGTAGTCCGTATAAGCCTGACGGCACACTTTGTACCGCAGCTCTGACAAATATGAGGAGCAACGTCGCCAGTGGGGTGGTGGTATTCGTGGTTACAAGTCTACCCAGATGTTCCGCAAACGTGCCAAGGCCGCTGGCCTGAACCCCAACGCACCCTCTCTCGGTAAACTGTAAAATGGTCCCACCTTTCTTCCGTCGGGCTGGGTTGGCTGTTATGGTCAGTCGCGTACATCATGGTCCTCATGTGTTAGGAAGTATGCTATGCATTACGTCGTACTTTTTTTCCCCTGGTTACGCTAGGGTGAACGTGGATGATACAAGGTATTGTGCTCGTCACTCGACATCTTCAAGAATTCCATGATATCACCTGGAGTGTTGTCCATCCGGGTAACTGCCGCCGGCCAACTTAAGGGACTTGCGGCATTCACAGGTAGACGTCTAGTATCTACTTTCCAACCACGAATAAGTTCATTCCGTGTTGCCAGCGACCCACCAAGTCCATGATAGTGGCGCAATGTCTCGGCAGTCCTGCTCAAGATAGTGACCAAGGTGTCATACGACCATAGACAATGCAGAGAACCCCTCGGGGCCAGGCTTCCTTTTGTTCTCCACGATTCAGCAATGCAGTCACACAGGAGTCATTGCCTGACCGCAAGGCAACGTTTCACTCCACACAATCGCGCATCGTAGCCTGGAGCGCGATCGCTGGCGATGGCAGACCGCCGAAGACAGCTGGCTTCTCACCAAGTGTTCCAAAATATGATGCCAGTCCCTCATCGACCATCAGCAGTCCGGCACTGTGCCCTCAAATTAATGGCTTCCCTTCCAAATTCACCAAACCACCCAGGTGCTGAATTTCCCTCTCATCGCGAGTGATCTCATACTCTCGTTCCTTGCGATCCGTTATCATGCATGTTCACCGACACCTAACCATGCTACGTACAGTATAGGTATGCTAACCAAGTCGAGCAAAAATGAAAAATCTGAAGCATCGAAGACATGTACAACAAAGGCAATAACTGGTGGTGCACTTCCCAGGTGAAAGATCGATATGAATGTCTATGGTCACTCGAGAGGGAATGTCTTATCTCCCTCCCAGTTGACTTCTACTTGTCCTCCAAGAAACTCCTGAATGCGGCGCGTCACATTCACCCTAAACATCTTCACCAAAGATCGCATGTACGCATTATTGTATCCCTGCTTTGACTCCACCTCCTTCAGTGTCTGATCCTCGCTGATCTCGATCGCCTGAGCCAAGGCTTCCAGGTTGTCCGCTCGCCCCCACCCTGTGTTAACATTCATGTGGATACTGTGCCCGGCTGTGATGGCCGATGAACCATGATTATTGATCATATTCTGGGTTGCAACGGAGCGTGCTGTGATGTGGAATTCCTTCACGTGAACAGTGATGGCGTTGTTGTGCAAGTAGGAAGCTTTGACTTCACAAATGAGGTGGATGGCCAACTCGTTCCCTCCTGGAATGGGTCGCAACCCACCAGGGTGGGTTTGGACGGGTATGGCAACGTGCTGCGAGATCATCTTCTCGTCAAGCTGTCCATTCTTTCCTGGGGCGAACTTGAACTCGTCTACACGAAGGCCATTGAAGACATACTCCGTGAGGAATTGGTCGGGGTGCTTTTTAGCAAGTTCTAAGGCCATGGTTTGGAGTATAGTTGATGTTGGGGAGTGAGATGGATGGCTTGGTCAAAGAATGACGGGTCGATATGGCAGCCAGCGGTTTTTAAGGCTCGTTGAAAGGCCTAGGCTGGCCGAAAGACCTGAACATACAGTGTTCTACATTCGCCACACTCGCCGCCCTCCCACAGCTCGTGCCTGTGGGGCTCGCCAGCGTTGATACGTACCTAGAATGTGATGTAACGCCATTGGACAAGATGCATAAGTAACGCGCAGGCAGAGACTTAGGGTAGAGCACGAGTATGCCTCCTACCGCGGGTTATAATACGGGTCTGACGGGTACGGGTACGGGTGCCAGGAAGGTCAACCCGTGCCCACACCGTACCCGTATCACGGTGTTCGGTGGTGACACTACTCCCATGTTATATCACATGTTCAGTCCTGTTGCTCACGCTTTATCAGCGCTATAAATTAACCAGTGTTCTTTTCTCATGATACAGCGAGCATTGCGGCTGTGATACAAGCAATGGACAAGCTGAGAACCATCCAGGGTGCCGAAAATATCTTCCATCCATCGGATCACAGCCGTGAAGTTGGCTCGTGACAAGATAGACAGGTACTGTATTGGAAGAAGATTCGTGTATCGTATTGCCATGGGTTTGTGTTTTCATGTCATTGGCGCAGCATTATACTGTATGATTCTCACTTTGATCGGCCACCCCAGCCTAAAACTTGAATACTTTTGAACCCACCACTAAGAAGAGGAGTGGATCGAAGCCGCTGAGCACGTTACACAAGAGGAGTACGTTGTGCACTACACAATCAAAGCTTGGCACGCCAACAGCCACTGGCAAAGCGACAGTGACTGCTGCAGGTGACTTTGGTGACTATTTCACGGGGCCTCTGACTTCGTCCGATGAACTTGAAGATTACCTCCGACAGCCGGTTGAAAAGGTAAAAGATTCTTTCAAGTGAGTAACCGTGACACATACCCAACACTGTCGGATGGCTCTCGATTACCTTAGCGTGCCTGGTAAGCGGCCTGGGGCATGTTACTTTACTGGCCCCATTTGACTCAGGAATACCACAGCAACTTCAACTGCTGTTTTCTCAGGGTAGACAACTTCTACACTATACTCGAACCTGATTGTCTCCATCATCAACTCGAGCCTTCCTTTGTCTCGGGTCGTGGCTCAGGTCAGATTTGGTTGTCCCTAATGACCTAGTATCAATAGTTAAGCAGTCGAGGAAGAGAAAATTAGCAGAAGCGGACAAGTCTACTGTGGCGCGTAAATGATAAACTAGTAGTTCCACACTCTAATGTCGATGATTGGCTTCCATCGTGTATCGTCAACCTGCGGGTTTTTTCCACACCGCGAGTCTGCACGGGTTACACCGTACCCTTACCCGTGTGGGTTGCGGTAGCTGCGGGTACCGGTACAGTGTGCCATATTTCAAGCACGGGTTAACCCGTGCTCATCCCTGCACAGAGAACTGCTGTACGGCGTGAATAGTGAACAATGTAGGTACAAAAAGTATTTGGAGTGTCGACTTTGGTCATTTATGATTAAGTCATTAGTGAGTATACTATGAGCGACGATAATGTAAGGCATGGACATCAACACGACTTCCTCCCCTCTAAACCGAAAGCGCTCGGCGACAAAGAGCACAAGTTAATAAGAGGTACCTCAAGCAACAAAATTCCAAGGTTCCAATCCAATCCACCCAGCCCTTCACCGCTCCTTCAATATCGTCAATGCCTCCTCCACAGCCCACACCCCCACCCTTGCCCATCGTTCGTCCGTCCGTTGCATATACATCAAGATGTCCTTTGGCGTTAGCTCCCTTACCGTTCCTCTGCACTCTCTGGGTCGTCCATTCACGCCCCCACCTCCACGCCTACTCCCATTTCGTAGTGCACTCACCGCTTCCATTACATACCTCGCCAGCAACTGCGGCGTGAGCGAGGCATATGCTTCTTCGTCCATGGGTGGATCCGACAGGTACGCTGGGTCTGCGTCCGTCTCGACGACATCGATGTTACGCTCTGAACTCTCGTTGTGCGAGCGGTGGTACCTACTCACAGAGGACTGTCGCGGTGCGTGATAATGTGAATAGAGCGACGCCGAAGCGGACGAGTTGTACAACACCGATGCGGATGTGCAGCTGAACGTGCTCAGATCTGCCGGGGTAGACGGAGCACAGCACGATGAAGATGGCGCCTGAAGGGTGCTGCTCCTCATGTCATTGTTCCACAGTCCAATAAGCGGTGGGGGTGGTACCGGTAACGGACGCACGTCCCCATCCCAGAGAACAATGCTCCCGTCTTCATACAGCTTGACGACTGCCCATGAAAACAGCCGCGCCATCTTTTTGCGCGGTTGATCTGCCGCCGCCCCAGTCCCGGTCCTAGTCCGGGACGTGAGCGCAGACCCATTCCCATTCCCATACTCTTTCGGTCTTCCCAGTGACGCCGAGATCGACGATGTGATACAAGAATTCGCTCGCTCCTTTCCTCGATCGGCCTTGTTTCGTTTTCGTGTCTCGGCACGGACGACCCGCGCGGCAAGCAACGCTAGCTCGGGTACACGTCTCAGATGCGAGAGCGTGAAACCCAAGGTTGACCCGTCCTCGTCTGCATCTTCCTCGCCGTCCCGACTGTCGTTTCTTGCACTTGGGTGAGGACGAGGTGTCAGTTCATCACTGTCACCCTCGTCTCGCGCGTGTTTCGTTGGTGTCGTGACGCTTCCACTTGCACTCCGTGAGGGAGAAGAGGAAGAAGTGACAAAAGGCGACGGGGCATTGTCCATGTAGTGTTTGACGTACAGTCGAAATGTGTTCGCAGTGAGATCGCGCGTGTGTAAACGCGAGGGATGTCGCAATTTGGGTTTGTGTGACACCTAGTAATGCAAAGGGAAAACGTAGTGTGAATCTACTCGTCAACGAACTGCATGGGATATGTCTAGGCTACACGGCGCAAGGACTCACCTCGTGTGCTTTGACGGGGCTGGATGGCTTGCATGGACTGGAGGGCGTCGAGGATGCGATGGATGATGCGGTAGGCGAGGCCGGGACGTGCGTGTGCCCGTGATAGGTGGAATGAAAAGTCGTCGGTATGGATGGAGGTTGATTTCGATTCTGAAGTAGCATCGGCATACGTGGTGGTGCGGGGAGAGTATACGACGCAGTACTGCGACCCGGATGCGACGTGAGCAAGGAATCGGAGAAAACGCTCGCATCTGCGTCCACGTCTGCATGTTGTGTCGATGTACTATGCAGAGCGCGCGAGGTGAGTTTGGAGGGCAAAACGAAGGGAACAGCAAGGGAGTATTTCTTCTTGTGGAGATCTATGACGCGTTCCAAGTGTGCAATCTCGTCGAGTGAGGAGGGACAGGGTTCTGCGTGGGTGCGTCAGCGACAGATGCATAAGAAGAGACGACATAAGGGCATACCGATTGTATCGGCATGGATCTGCTTTGATTGGTAGTGTCGTACGACTTTACCGACGACACGGACGGGGTAGCCAGGTTCCGTAATCGGGGGTGGTGGTCCTGTCGACTCGAATTTGACCTTGTCGAGGCGGGGTTTCTTCGGCGGGGAACGTTGGGGATTGGTCTTTGTGCTCGGACCCTCCGTGGATCGAGGCGGGAAACGTAGTGCGGGTGCGGGCAGGGTAGGGCTGGGGTGACGAAGGATGCAATCGATCACGGCTGTACTATCGTCAACTGTGACGTGGTCAGTGTTGAAAGAGGGCGAGCGTGGATTAGGACTGACTGGTGTAGATGGTGCGCTTTTCGTATACTTGAATAGAAACGACCATGCCGACGAGAAGAACCGTCCGACAAGGCGTATGTCCAAGCCAGAAAAAGTCGGCATCTGACTCGGTCTCGAATGGGTTGGCTGAAAAGGAGAACAAAGGGAACGAACCTTTGTCGGAGGATTGACGCATGGAGAGGACGTCGCGCACAAAGCAGAGCGCGGTGGATTCCGTAGTGAGCGTCCACTTCCAGATTTGCAGGTCCGTCATGGTCGAAGGAAGGACAGGTTCGCTTGATTCCCCTCACCGGGAACGCGACACCACACTGTCGTCACGTGATCTTGTCTTCACCCTATCACTTCAGAGGTGTTGCACAATTTATTTCACTAGGATTATCACAGACAAGGATACGTCGCAGCAAAAATAGTACTAAGCATTGCTCGCAGCAATCAACTGCTCCAGCTTCTCAGCGTTCATCCCTGGAAACCTGGGGATTATCCTGTAACCGAACGGAAGTGGATGTCTGGGCAAGAGAAATCAGCACTGCATGAGAAACGGAAATGTTTCTCACATCGAAACCCCGCTCGAAAATCTCGGTTCCACTGGAATCTCCGCCCCATCCTCATCCAGGGGTTTCAATATCTTGAACACGGCCAACACCTTGACGATCACCGACCACACCGACGTATCTGCAAAGTGTCTCCCGACACACATCCGTCGTCCGAATCCAAACGCAAGGTGTTCGATGTCATTGGATTTAAGAGAGCCGTCATCGTTAAGGAACCGTTCAGGTATGAATGCGTGTGGGGTGGGGTATTTGGATTCGTCGTGTGCCATCGACCTGGTGAAACTGGTTATCGAGATCTGTTACGCAGAAATCTAAGAGCACGAACCAGATGTTCGCTATCAGGATAGCACCTGGAAGCGCGCATCAAGAGACACTGGGGAACGTTCCAGAGAACTGCAATTTATTCACCTTTTGGAATGTGGAATCCACCATACACGTCATTGTCCATAGCAGCATGGGGGAGCACTATATGATTTCAAGGGCATCAGTAACCGGAGCTAACCAAGGAATGGAATGACTCACTCAGTGGAGAGATGGGGTTACATCGAAGTGTTTCCCAAAAAATGGCGTCTATGAAGGGCAAAAAAGGTCGATCATCTATCGTCGGCAATCTGGTCTTGCACACCACAGCGTCAATTTGTGCCTGTGCCTTTTCCTGCACTGTCGGGTTCAACACCATCATCAGAAAGAATATCATTAGGACCGAGTGGGACTATTTAGTGTTGTTAGTGGTGGTTATTTTCACCAAGATATCATGTCACGGACAGTTTCTGATGCAGCTAACAAGATGAATAACGCACATGAGAAGAGTATCTCGCAAGGAATTTGAGTGACATACCTAAGAACGCGGTCCCAGATGCCTCCTTTAATGCCTCCATGTATGGTTTGCTGGGAGAATTTTCTTCCTCCTCCATTTCACGCAGTGCATCGTGCACCATGGACGGTGCGTCGTTACCATGTGCCTAGGACACATGATTATTCAATATGGGCGTAGGATGAAGAATCAAGATAATCACCGCTCTTTGAAGGGAGTACTCAAACGGTCGCTCCAGATACTGCTTCGAAACCATGCGTGCAATGGCCATCTGCCTCTTGAACGACATGCCAGGAAAACACGACGGGAGGCGAAGCACTTCCAATAGATTCATGTCATAACGCGATGTGCAACAGGAAATGCGAGGCCTCACATAATGGAAAGGCGCTAAGCGCAATGGCAACATCGGGACGGAAAGCAGGTACCACAATTTCCAATACGTTCGCTGCAATTTTGACCAGTTCGTCCTTTCGAGATGCTGGGTCGTAGTCGTACGTGCTGTTCAGAATGACTGATGCCGTGTATCTCAGTGGAGAGTCGAGTTGGGTCTATCATCATAATACTCTTGAACAATACACGTACTCGAACACATGATCATCGAGTTGTTCGGGGCTGCTTAATAACTGCCGGAGGAGATGACATGCCTTGCGGTGTTGCATGGGTAGAAACCTTGTTACCGCAATGGGCCGAAATGTCTGGTGGAAAAATCGCCTGTGCAAACGCCATCGATCGCCATAGGGTAATAGAACTGAACTGTATCCCAGACCACACCTTGAGTGGTGTATTGAGATTAGCAGAATGTATAAGAAGTAAGGACCTGACATTTCAGTAGTGATGAGGTTTGGACGGTCGGAATAATTTCCAGACCGACTGTCAAGCAGGTCCTTTGCAATCTTTTCCGAATTGAGAATGATGATATCTTTTCCGAATTGCCGAGAATGAACAATATCACCTGTGTGCATTCCCCTTTGAATGGACACCGCAGGGCTGAGCATGTTGTTAACCCACCGTATCTTCTTCCCCACTCAGCATACGTTATCCATGGACCACTTGCATTGATTTCAAAAATGTTCCCGACCAATGGTAACCCAGGAGGTCCGGGGGGCAACGGGTGAGCAGCTTGGTTCCCAAGAGCTCGTCGTCCAATATACAGAATCGCAACAGATCCGAGAGCTAAGGTGGCTATGGTCGCCCAGTCATGCATTGCATGGAAGGGTGATGAGATGGCGGGCCTAAGAAGATTCATTCGGTTTTAGTACGTCGCTGGAGAGCTTGATTACTGCTGTATGGGCCTCGGCCATCACCGGTTCCAACGCCTTGTTTCATCCTACCTCCTTCTGAAGAGTCTTGTCTGGCCCAAAAGGTCGGGCGACATGGATTCATATGGAAAGCCGGACACCCGTGCTCATTCAAAACCAAACCACATGCTGAGTTTAACTATTTTAGGCAGGTAGGACACCTATCACCCCAAACATACATGTGCTCAAATTTTTTTCTCACCTCAGACTACAGTAATTAGCCATCCAACCATCACTTGAATCAAACTCAGCATCTGCTTTGATATATATCAAATACTAGTTTACATATCTATTGCACAATATTAGAGTATGCCTTGTATTATCTTTTGAGCTAGAATTACTCTGAGGAATCATTGACAATGTTTGGAAAAGCCATGCAAACTCAACCATTTCAGCACTTGAACACTGTACTGAGTTTTTCCAAGTTTGAAAACCTTTGGTGATAATGGACATGATCTTATTGAATAGTAAGTACTCAGTGGTTGGTAAACCAGCTGAGGTGTAAATACTATATGAAAATGTCAAGTACCAGTGTGATTATGTAATACTCGGCATGTGCTGCACCTACCAGATGTCTAATATTCCAACACTCCCCTTCAAATGGTAGTGTGGACTGCCCTAATAGAAAGAAAATAATAATAGGAATGAATACCTATATTGCAGCATTTGCAAAGGTTTCAAATATGAAAAACGAGTGAATGTTGATGTGTCCGATGCGTCCCGAAAGTCCTGCGCTCAAGCGGTGTCCATATATGGAAGTCGCGGCTCGGCTAAGTGCGCTCGCTCTTCTGTTGCGCGCGGTCACTATCAATCGACCATGGCGGCGCCGTTTTTGAAGATCGCGGCCTGGGATCGGTTACACATCACTTGTGGACCATATACAAGGTATCCGGCACATCCGATTCGGGTTTGATACGGCCGTAAGTCGGTTTTGTTGCATGTGCCCGACTGACACTTTTAGGTGGCGATTTTGCTCGCTCTCGTTGGCGCGGTGGATCCAGGTGGTCAGTAGGACATCTAGAGTGATTGGATGGTGGCTTGGATGGCTCAGGTGCGTGCAATTTGTAGCGCTTTCACGATCCGCACTGATTTGCCTCCTTTATAGCTAGCGTCTGCGTTTCGACTCGTATCGAGTCGCAGCGTGCGCCGCTCGTTGCGTCACCCTTTCCGCATCGTATCCGGGTCGTATGGGTGCGGTTCGCGTGGTTTTCGCGCCGCAAATCGGCCTCGACGTCTCCCAATCCGCCCTGGTCGCCTGGATGCCCTCTAGAGCGTATAGCTGGCGTTGCGTGTTCGTTTCTTCGACGCGCTCGTTCCTATCGCTTCTGGGGTGTATCCCATCGTATCCGGCACCATCACGACCATTTCGGCGCTGCCAATCGCCTCCGACATCGTCTCTCGCCTCCTGGGCACTTGGGCCACCTCCTGGGTCCCAAGTACGACGTAGCGCGATCGTCTTGTCGACGCGCTCGTCTCTGTCGCCTTCAGGGCACTCCTGAGGCTTGTAGTGACCGCCTTGTGCAGCCGTCTCGCCGCCCGGGTCATATGGCTTGGTG
>JBBPQW010000061.1:0-53262 GCA_038092695.1 Boletus rubropictus | reverse complement strand
TTGTCTAACCAGACCAACCTAGTGCTTGTGCATCCATGGCTCCAGTACCTTCTTGATCCCGATCTTCCTTCCGAGGATAATGAACCACTCACCCCAGTTGATGGGGATGGCGAGGATGACAATTTCGGCGCACACCGTCCCCCTACACCACACACCTTATCTCCTGCACACGATAAGCTTACGAGGGCGCTACGGCTTTTCGCACGCCTCCAACAGCCTTTCGGCGCATTATTGCTGGCTCCTCTATCGCACCAGGTATACAAACGCGTTGCATCTGACCATCAGATCATCGTACGGCCACTCCGGAAAGTTTCGCCACACTCTCTCCAAAAGAAGATACGGACAGTAGACATCCTATAGTTGGCCCGGTGTCTTGGGGACTTTGCCTGCCTTTGTCTGTTGTTTCCTGATCGCTCACTCTCGTCATCTCAGACTAGATCATTGCATGTTCTCGTATTTTGCATTGCATTCTGTAGTATGTATCATCTTGTTTGTAGTACCTCTGTATAATTGCAGCCTGTTGTAACTCGGCGGCGGAGGGTGGACAGGTTCCCGCAACGTGGCGCCGCTGAATAGAGTAAGTTGCTTAGTACGGTCTCATCCACGGCGTCGAACTGCAGGCAGCTAGTTTGTAGAGGCAGATGGATCCAGGCTGCTTATTTCGAGAAACCTACGGTAGTTGCAACTCGAACGAGGTTCCCGTCTGTCATCCACTCGCATGTCATGGCATAAGAAAGTTCCCGCCCCGAAGGATGAACCTCTTTATGCCATGGCATGCGGGTGAATGGCAAACAGTAAACGGCCATGCATAGGCCAAGTCACTGGGTCGTAAAGCATTCCATGCCGCACCTTTCTTCCATCCAACCAGGCTTTAGGATTTGCATACCCAAAGACCTTTTTGAAAGGACAAACCTATGTTACCAGAGACCATCCCGCAGCAAATCCGTCGTGCGAGAAACTTTGAGCTATCACTGATTCACGCAGTACGACTGGCGGCGACGGAAGAATCGGCGTACCGGTAGATGTATATATATGAATCGTGCGTCAGAGAAAATCCCAATTGTCGCTGTAGTCTGCCCAACCGGAAGTACTGAACAATAGCGCAGGGAAAGAATTCTGAATTGCAGGATAGAGTCTGAGCAAATGGCAACGGGTGTGAGCGTTGTTGTAACCGTACAACCTAGATTTGGGTGCTGAACGCAGTTACTGAAAACACACCCTTCGCATAGAAGCGCCGGCAGGTGCACTGGTACTTTCTGTAGGAACAACTTATGTCAGTAGGTGGAATGAATGATGAACACGACGTATGTGACGGTACCGTATGAGCAGTGTCCGCCGGGGTACTAGAGCCTCTAGAAGTGGCGCTGTGTGACCGTAGACAGCGAGAAGTCACACAAGAGAAGAGTCAAAAATCATCAACGGATCGGTTAAAAACACGACTAAGGAGAATGGGGGAGTTACAGAGTGAGACAGGGTGAGAATGTCAGAGAACTGACAGGTCCCCGCGCCTGTCAGGACTGAACTGCTCGGCAAAACGTGTGACCAGACACGCATGTACGCGCTGGGCCAATCAAGACAAGACGACTGTATTGACCAAACTCATCTACATGCTCCTGTCAAGTCGACACAGCTACGTGAAAACCGATCAGCCGTTCAACTTACCACACCCCCAGCTAAGCATTTTTGTTCACGAACAAAGGTGAAACACTGTCGCTAATGTTACGACCCTATCGAAGCTCCATGCAAAGCAGCATAATATCCGCGTCGTTGACCACTGCGATGCAAGCGCCATGTTTTTCAATGCCTTCAATCTCGACCTTGGTCTTGACTGCAAGTATATGACATTGGTGCCCACTTTATATCATATTGGCTGGACTTGTGGATGCATACATCTAACAACTGAATGCTCGAATTAATTTGTTTGTTGCCGTGCACTCGTAACAGATCGGCTGGCTGACTTCTCAGTGTTTCCGAGATTTTTAACGAGTGGCCCTTGCCATACATAAGGTACTACTTTCATATCCCCCTCTGAAATTTCATTTCACATGTTCTCCCTATCTCCCCACTGTCGAGACTGGTGAGGCCTTTCGAGACTTTGTGTTCAGCCATTCACTCATAGTGTTCAGCGTTGCAAAACAGCAGCAGCGTCAGCAACAGCTTGATGCCCTTCCGGCCTCCTTCTCGGAGAGTTGCACTGAAGAAGACAACAGAATTCTTGATCTCTCTTTGCGTGAACTCGTACAGTGCCATGGGACCGGTACGTTGTCTACGTCGGCGATATTGGGTGCCTATGGCAAGAAGGTCGTGTCGGCTCAGAAAGCAACCAACTGCCTAGCTGCTCTCACGTTACCGGGGTTCGCCACCTCTCAGCCACCAGAGCCCTCGACCCACAGTCACTATAAACCAGACCACAAACCCACTCGCTTGTTATCCGGTGTCCCCGTTAGCATCAAGGACTGCGTCGACGTCGAGGGTTATGATACGACAGTAGGCTATTCGTCGAGAGCCAATAAGCCCGCATCTTCCTCCGCTGCCATCGTCCGAATGTTACGGGATGCCGGGGCAATTATACACGTGAAGACAACGACACCCCCCGGGCTCCTTAGCCTCGAAACATCCTCAGATCTTTTCGGTCGCACAAGTAACCCTTACAACGCGAACTTTGTGAGTGGCGCTTCGACAGGCGGCGGTGCAGCTCTTTTGGCAAGTCGAGGTAGCCTCATCGAGATCGGCACTGACATTGGGGGAAGCGTCCGATGGCCAGCGCATTGTTGTGGCATATACGGTATGCGGTCGTCCATAGGCAGGTTTCCGAGCTTGGGTTCGTCGCCGCCACTACCTGGTCAGGATTTTGTCGGTACTTCGTGTTCGCCGATGGCAAGACGCTTGGACGACCTGGAAGAGTTCTGGAAACAGATCATATGCATGAACCCATGGAATTATGATCATACGGTGAGGCTGTGCATAGTACCTGCAAGAGTGCGTTAACATCTGGTGTTGTGGTAGTGCATTCCGCTACCCTGGAGGCAAGTCGACCTCCAAGACAAGAAATTACGATGGGGGGTCATCAGGGACAGTGGTCCGTATGGCTGTTCATCACTGTCAGGGCTGTGACTTTTTTTTTTCCCCCGTAGGCATCGTACCGATGAGCCCAGCCTGCCGTCGAGCTTTGGAATGGGTCACGGATGCACTGACAAACCAAGGGCACGAGATCGTCGATTTGTGAGTATTTTTAAACCCGTCTCATGCAATGCGCAAGTTGTGTACCGCTGCCAGCACCCCACCAAACATTTTAGAGGGCTTTTCCATCGGCTTACAGCTGTGCTTCTCCGATGCGGGTGAGCGTGACCCCTCCTGCTTATTCAACATGATTCTGATCCCTTAAAAGGGTACGGGTATTTCAAACCCTTCCGTAAAGACGAGAAAATAGACCCTCTCATAAGCGACTTCAAGTCCCTCATGGAGATGCCGTTGTTTATTAAAAAGATAATCGCTATGCTTACTCGCTACTTCACGGGAGATGTACTCCAGGCATCCTTGATTGAGAAGTTCCACACCAAGACATCGTCCGAAGAGCGGGACCTCGTTGTTGCTCGGGACGAATATCGAACGCGATGGTACGACGCCTGGGAAGCGGAGGGGCTGGACTTTGTCCTCACTGCGCCCCATCCCATGCCAGCCATACCGGCAGGGACAGCGGGGAAGGTTACGATGATGTCTGCTTCGTTGACCATGATATGTAACATCGTGGGTATCGGCTCTTCGCTTTTGGCGCGCTGTATATCCTGAACTTTGCTTAGGTTGACAACGTTGCCGGAGTTCTTCCGGTGACTTATGTGGACAAAGAGTCGGATGCGCTTCCCAAAGATTTCCAGAAGAGCCAAGAATATAAACGAATGGGCGCAATTGCCAAGGGCGCATATGACATCTACGATGCGGCAGCAATGCATGGGTTGCCTGTGGGCGTGCAGGTGATGGGCTACCGGTTTGACGAAGAACGGGTATTGCAAGGGATGAAGGTTGTCGAGCGAGCGCTCGAGGCATGTGGCCAGAAGTTTACGCCCAAGGTCTTCTGACCCCACCGCTTCATATAAGTACTGAACGTCGTTGGGCGATGGCGAAGAGATATCACGGAGACAGCACTGTTCTCCTAATGTTAATGACAGCCCTTCTTGATTGCGGTGACCATACGCATATGTAATCCTCAAGGTATGTGTTGGGCAGTTGATTTCACTAAGAGCTCTGAGCTCTGTCTCCTTTCTCCAACCCGGGGAGACGACCGTGAAGCATGCCGCATACGTAACTTGGGCGTGATACTACCATTCACTTCGACAGCCTCCGCTCTGCCCGACGCATAATCTTGAGTTTTGCAGACTGCCCTGAATTCTCGCTCATAACTCGTATCACGAGTCACTATTTTAAGCTCACAGCTTTGGCCCCCCGGAGGCTTGACCTGGTGCACACATGGAACGTTGGTTGGAGCCCCGAGATTTTACATAGATGCTGGACAGAGGATCCTGGACTCGTTTGTGCTGATCTCCCGAGCTAATATCAACTCATCCTAGCTCACACCCTGTCTCACATCGCCCGCAATATGATCTCTCGCGAACCATACGGCTCGCCGATCTGTTCCGGGTGAAGTGTTCTCGAGAACCCTCAACGTGCATCTACCTCGAACTCCGACCATCTTCGGGACATGTAGCCAAGCGGCTAAAAGACCAATGAGGTACCAGAGTAAGATCCACCGGTTCCAATTCGACGCCGCAAGGACAAACATGGGCCCAAAAATAATGACGCTCATCTCCACTGCCTTGTCCTTCCACGCCATCGCGCTCAACGGCTGAAAGAAAGGCAGGGCACGGCTCGAAAGAGGATGCTCGACCGTTACAAGCGCCACGAGCCCGTGGGCGCGAGAGGATCAGCCGTCTGCAAAGGGAAACTGAGTTGCTTCAGCTTGACCAGGTATTCAAGCATAATCTCGAGCAGTGTCACGCACTGCGGGTAAGTCAATGAAGGGAAGGCAAGAGCATAAAGAAAGGGACGAGCAGGCCGCAAAGATGGGAGGAGGCTCGAAGGGAACAAAAGAGAGAGGTGGAAGCATTTGTGCGGGAAAAAGAAGAAAACCACATATTGTTGCATGAAGGAGGCAGTGATGCGTGCCGACAAGGAAAAGCAATGTGCCCATGAAACACTAGAATACATAAATTAAGAAGCACAGGAACACCTTTTCCGTTATGAATACGAAAGGAGGCGGAGCGCATGCTGCACGGGGAAGTCGAGCATCTACGCGGGGAAATTCACGAACAGCTTCTTCGCCACGCTCAAGAATAAGAACGTCAAGCCCACCTCTTGGCCGGACAAGCTCATCGTGCCACTCAGGAAGAGTTGGAACGCCAACACCTCGTCTTTAAACGAGAGCAGGTGGAACGAACAACTCTTTTGAATTGTCGGCGTTCGGGAGATTCTCTAACCTGTGTTCGGTATCATTTCTTCTATAGATCAGATCACTTACCAAGCATCTACATATTCCTCTATGACTGGGAAACGGGGGAAACTGGGGAAAAACGCGCGACAGGGTCAAGTTGGAAGTGCTACACCTGCACCCTGGTAAATTCAACGTGCAAGGCGTGCCTAAAATTCAGCCGTCTCAACGGACACTCGCACAAGAGATCACTGGGACTGTTTCAAGAACATTGACGACCACCATGGCGGAAGAGGTGGAGAAGCAGAAGTAAGATCGTGTAACAATTACCCTCACTGTCGTTGATAGTTCTCGTAACGCGTAGCACCACGGAGCTATTCCTGTCAAAATAGGCTCTAAAAATGCTTTCACGTCTTGAAATGACTTGAGGGGCACCGGTTTTGAGTCGGATTGCTGCGTGATCTTCTTTCCTACATGCGCGCTGATGCTGGAGGCAGAGGTCAGACAATTCAAGCCACACGAGATTCGGAACAGAAAAAAGACGGATCAGATAGGAGCGAAAGACGTGATATATCAACACAATAGTTTCAGTGTGAACTATGCTTGATTTTGGTGTCTCATCGTGGAAAATCGAACATGCGAAGACGAGACACTCACTCTTCGTCTCCCTCCAGGGACCCAACGTTTAGTGTTTCAAGGAGGGATATTCGTCTGTGGGCCCGTGCTGGTTGGCATGGCCAATTCGTGTCGTCAATCGGCAGTCATGTTGGAGTTTTACAACCAGTATGCGGTACGTGCCGCGTGTTACATAATCAGCGGTACTTGGAACTTTCGTATGGTAGTTACCTTTTCTCTAGTGACTACTCATATAGTTCTACAAGTCAAGAGTACAAG
Organism: Boletus rubropictus; assembly: GCA_038092695.1. Lineage (NCBI taxonomy): Eukaryota > Fungi > Basidiomycota > Agaricomycetes > Boletales > Boletaceae > Boletus > Boletus rubropictus. The sequence goes on along the minus strand of JBBPQW010000061.1, from coordinate 46,946 downwards.
ACCCTTGTGATGAAGGGATATGCACGATGACCAGTATGCTATCAACAATGAGGGCAAGAAAGTCAAAGTAACCGTCACCCACTTTATCACTCCTTTCCACTCAGGGATCGCTACAGATCACTCGCAGGATCAAGCGAACACTCCAAAAATCAATCGTCGAACACACCGTTGCTGAGCGCAAAAAATGGGCAAAATTTGGCAAAGAAAGAGGTAACAAAGAGGGTCCCGATCGTGCTACTACGACCGTCGGCGAGAATGTCGTACTCAAGTTGACCGCTGGAAACAGGGTACGTCCTTGATCTCCCCTGCTCACAGACATCCTTTTCTTATACCCGCCCATGGTTCAGTCGACAGAAGTCGAGCCAACTGTTGAACAAAATATCAAGACCGAGCTCGCAAAAGCGGGTGCTGGCAAGGTCGCCTGTCGATTGTGTAAAGGGGACCACTTCACGGCCAAGTGTCCTTACAAGGACTCTCTTGCGGGCCTCGAGACAGCGGACATACGTTCAACGGACGACTTTACTCCTCCCACCGAAACCCCCCCTCCTTCGTCGGGAGGCAAGTACGTCCCTCCATCGATGCGTGCAGGTGCTCGCGGTCCTGGGGAGTCGATGAACCGCGTGGGTGGGTCTGGTTCACGTGAAGACCTCCCCACGCTCCGCGTCACGAATATATCAGAGGAAACTCAAGAGAACGATCTGCGCGAACTCTTTGGTGCATTCGGCCGTGTGGCAAGAGTCTATGTGGGCCGGGACAGGGAGACCGGTTTTGGAAAAGGTTTCGCGTTTGTGAGCTTTGAGGATAGAGCGGTTGCACAGCGTGCGATGGAGAAACTCAACGGAAAGGGTTATGACAACTTGATTTTGAACGTGCAGTGGTCCCGTGAGTGATTGGCATCCCTTTTCCTGTCCTCATACTGACGACAATGTTGCAGAGCCAAGACCGGAGGGGCGATGACCATTTGCTTGTAGACGTACTCGATCCCTTCTAGTTTTTCTATGACCGACCTGCCTAATTTCTGATCCCGTTCCGCTTCTCGGGCACGGCCTGGTTCGGATTTGCTCCACTTGCATATCATTATTATGCTGGCGTACAAAAAATCGTTAGACTACACTGTTCGCTTAGATCTACACGTAGTGTAGTCACACGAATAGAATCGAGCAAACCCTCGGCGAACACAGAAATAGTGTGTGCAACGCGTCAGATCGATGGCAGCGAGCACGTGCAATAACTGACACGTGACGTGGCTAAACGCCTCCGGACAGACTCCGGCACCCGACTCCCGGACTCCCGGAATACCGTTCAGACGTTCTCGTAGGACCCAAGTTGCGCACCTCACCGATGAGTCTGAGTGCGTCGCGCAATGCGGTGAACGCGTCGCATATCAGATTTTCTCGTCGGAACATCTCTGCGTCAACACCAAAACCCGACTCGAAAGGCTTCTCGAAGACGCTTCTCCTGCCGAAGACGCCTTTCCCTCTATGGGCCGATCCCGCAAAGTTGGAGGAACGGTTTAGAAGAAAAACATGTGAGGACATGTATCAATGGCAGGTGTGTTACACGTGTGCTCAAGTCCTACGTTTTGCTTTAACGTAGCGCTTCTCAGGCGCAGAATGCCAAAGGTCCGCGGTTCGTGATGCACGACGGACCACCGTACGCGAATGGACACCTTCACATCGGTATGGTACGCTAGCTATCTGATGTCTTACCGCTGACAACAATTAGCCAGGTCACGCTCTTAACAAGATCCTGAAAGACGTCGTTAATCGTTTTCATGTGTCCATTGGTGATCGCGTCCAGTGAGTGAAAGTATGAGCCGTGCACCAGAAAACTAATAGGTAAATAGTTATTCTCCTGGGTGGGACTGCCATGGGCTTCCCATAGAGAACAAGGCGCTCGGAATATTGAAGGTAAGTCCTTTTCTATAGCTTCCCAGCTCGTCAAAGGCGTTATACTCATTCCTGTGCTTTGCCCAGGAAGATCCGCGTTCACTCCCGGCATCCACCATTCGTGATGCAGCAAGGAAGACCGCCGAACGTGAGATGAAGGTACAAGAAGAAGAATTCAAAAAATTTTGTATCATGGCAGATTGGAGCGAACCGTCAACATATCGCACATTCGGTAGCGACTTTTTTTAGGAGATCATCGAGTTACTCATCGCTGAGTATTTTTCAGACCACCGGTATGAGATGCGACAACTTCGTATCTTTCAGCAAATGGCATGCAAAGGTTCGCTCCTTCCTACTGTATTCAAATCCATCGATTTGCTGACGACCCTCGCTTCCCAGGTCTTATTTACAGAGACTACCGGCCCGTTTATTTCTCACCTTCCTCACGTTCCGCATTGGCGGAAGCAGAACTCGTATACAAGGATGATCACCTTTCACACTCTGTATATGTAGCATACGTACTCGAGTCCGCCCATCTCGATACTCTCGAAGGCACTGAATTGAGGAAGATAACCCAAGCGAAGAGAAGAAGAGAAACCATCCGTCTGCTGGTTTGGACGACTACACCGTGGACACTCAGCGCTAATATGGTACGTCGTGATATCATAATACGATATACTCTACTATGGCCTCAGCTTCTCGATTGTCAGGGAATTGCAGTACACCCGAATCTCATCTATACCATTGTACGAAGCTCACGACAATCCGGGCTTCTTGTCGTTGCGAAGGAACGGCTTTCGGCACTCGAGCGCGTCCTTGGTCCACCTGAAGGGATTGAGGTAGTAGCGGAGCTGCCAGGGTCTGGGCTTGTCGGTCTGTGCTATCGTAATATCTTTGCTACTGATACGCATAGGGCCGCTTCGTCGAACTCTCCAAATGATCTACGCGTCATTCCGGCGACGCACGTTACTTCCGAATCTGGAACCGGGTTGGTGCACTGTGCGCCAGCCCATGGTGCCGAAGATTACGCCGCTTTTCGTTCCGGGGAATTTCTAACCTCGGAAATATTGTGTCATGTGGACGATGACGGTAAATTCTCGCAACGCGTGACGGAGGTCATTCCCCCGGAATTTGGAGGCGAAACACTCATAGGCCTAGATGTACTGACAGAAGGATCCAAGGCCATCGTGATGATATTAGAAGGTCGCGGAGCACTGTTGGCTACTGAGAGGATCAAGCACAGATACCCTTACGATTGGAAAACGAACGAGCCTGTCATCGTAACGTGAGCCCATGGAGTTAATCACGCAGGACTTGAACACTGACTATCTCTGGTTCTTATAGAGCGACATCACAATGGTTTACCAATTTGGACAGCATCAAACAACGTGCGTTGTCCGCGCTCGAGCAAGTGGCATTCTTTCCCCCTGCTTGTACGTCGTTCTGGTAGAGCCTCACAAAATAACCGTTGAAGCCGTTATCCAGCTCGCAATCGCCTCACAACGTTTGTCCGGTCCCGCTCGGAGTGGTGCATCTCTCGCCAGCGTGTCTGGGGTGTCCCAATACCATCACTACACCACGTTCCTAGTGGTACCGCTATCCTCACCCCTCCTTCCCTTTCTCATATCCTGCGCGTGCTAGACAAGAATGGCATTGGTCATTGGTGGGACGGACCCATCAATGACTTCCTCGTTCCAGAACTCGTTGCCGAATACGGTGAAACTGGATGGAAGAAGGGTACAGATACTATGGACGTGTGGTTCGACAGTGGAACGAGTTGGTCTATGCTAGCCGAGATGGATGGAAGAAGGCACCGCGCGGATATTTGTATTGAGGGGACAGATCAACATCGAGGATGGTTTCAGAGTCAACTGCTCACTGCAATCGGTGCTGCTGATGATAACACGACGCCTGCAAGTCCATACGGTACTCTGATCACGCACGGTATGGTGCTTGACGAGGCTGGGAAGAAGATGAGCAAGTCACTAGGCAATGTTACTAGTCCGCTAACGGTCATTAGCGGTGGTGCTGTAGGTCCTGTGTTACTATGGACAATTTTTCTGTGAGACTAACGACACTTAGGACAAAAAGAAGGAACCGGCTTATGGGACAGATGTCCTTCGGCTCTGGGCAGCGACCGTCGAATATTGGCATGATATGTCTATTGGCCCTACCGTACTTACGCAGACTGCAGAATCCATGAGGAAAATCCGGAACTCTGTCAGGTTCCTGCTCGGGAACATCGGTTCGGCAGCCTCGCAAGTCACCGAAACGCACTTCGGCGTGGAGAAGAAGGACCTGAGTTTGGTTCGTATTTCCATGCCCAACGGTGCGTAAGCGGCTTACCCTGAAGCAGGCAGAGCGGTACGTCATGAACGAGCTATACACGCTCGAGAAGATAGCCCTTGAGGGCTACCGAACGTACAACTTCCCTCGAGGTTTGTTATGCCTACACGCAAACCGCACGAGACTGACGCCGCATTCAAGTTATGGTTTCTCTAACGAATTTCGCCAATATCACCCTCTCGTCGCTATACTTCGATATTACAAAGGACGTCTTGTACGCCAACAGTGTCCACAGCATCGAGCGTAGAGTGGTCGTTGACATACTCAGGCGGGTGAGTTGACCAGAACTAAAGTTCAGACAGGTCGCTCACGTCCACCATCAGATTCTGCAAAGTATGACATCAGTACTGGCCCCGGTGCTTCCCTACCTCGCGGAGGAGGTACATACACACCGCGCAACTGAAGACTCTGGACACTCATTCTTCACAAATCAATGGGAACCGCTAGTACGTCTACTCATTACATCCGGCACTGATTACAGTTTGATCCTATGATTTAGAGTGCTGTATGGGAGGATCCTCAAGCGGAAAACGATATGCGCAACCTGCTGACTGTGCGGAGTGCTGTACTATCGCTCTTGGAAAAGGCTCGCGGAGATAAGTATGCGCTTTGCAACATGGAATGTATCCCTCGCGCTGACACTATTCAGGAATTTGAGAAGCGCTTTGGAGGCACAAGTGGTGATTACCCTATCGTCTGATGCAAGAGGACTCGAGCTTGCGGAGTTGCTCAAACGTGAAGGTCAGTATGGGACCCACTTGCGAAGCAAATTCATTTACAAAAGGGCGCAATTAGCAAACTTTCTAAAGACCCTGTTCATCGTCTCCGATGTGACAGTGACCGAAGAGGATGATGCAGCACTTAATTCTCCGGCGTGGCGGTACAGTAGCTCCCTAAGCATCAGAGGTATGTCAAGTGATCATCATGCTTCACTGGGGGATTAAGCAGCCGAGCAGACTCGAATGCTAAAATAGGTCTCCATATCCGACCTGCATCGCTGCACAAATGTCCTCGCTGCTGGATGTTCACGCGGCACGAGGAAGATGATCTTTGCTTGAGGTGTGCGGACGTCGTGGGGAATCTTTGATTGGTACACGAATGTATAGAACACAGTAGTGTCGACGGACAGACGAGGAATAGGAGACAAATGTACAAAAGAGGAAGTTAAGTATAGCATGGGAAGCGAGGACGACTACGCGCACACCTACCTCATGCCCTCTAAGCTATTCCTCCAGGCCAACCTCTCTACAAGTGAATTGCTCAGCGTGCGTTTGACGTCCGATTCTTGACCGCCGTCCTAGTTCTTTGGGATCCTGATCAGAACACGGAGACTCCCCTCCCTGATATGCCCAATGGTGTCGCCCGCGTTTACCCTGCTTCTGGTGCTGTCGCGATGCTTCCCCTCATCCTAGCCAACGACTACCCACCATTATCTTCTATGGCGGTTCCAATATGCCTCCGGATTACTATGGAAACTATTTCTCGTCGTTTTACAACATATGGACGTGGCCAGCGTCTGCAGATTGCCAGCGCATCACACCCAAACCTCAGGACGGCTCTTCACCAACTTACGAGCAGGACGACAACATGTTGGAGGGCCGCACCATGGGTCAGTTCATTGTGCTCCCCGACGGTACTATGCTTGTCATCAATGGTGCCTCGAACGGCACTGCAGGATTCTCTAATCAGATGTACACCCCTTCTCTCGACAAGATGCCCTATTACCAGTCACTCGCATCAGGCCCCATTGGCACTCCTGCCATTTACAATCCCAACGTACCCAAGGGATCTCGCTGCTCGGTTCGTCGAACATTGCGAGGCTATATCACTCGACGGGAATCCTTCTCCCAGATGCATCCGTGCTAATCGCAGGGTCGAATCCTAACGCGTCATTTCCAACGACCTACGAGGCCGAAATTTTTTACCCTCCCTACTTTTCGTCGAGCGTGCGCCCGCAGGCGACGGGTGTCTCTCAGACGCTCAGCTATGGTGGTCCCTACTTTAACATCAACGTCTCCTTGACGTCGTACACGGGTACGTCTGCCAACGATGCCGCTGCCAATACCACCGTTGTGCTCTTTCGCGGCAGCTTCACGACGCACGCGATGAACATGGGTCAGCGCCATCTCCAGCTCAACAGCACATACACGGTCAACAGCGATGAAATGTGACATCGACAACGGTCAAATCGCCGAGTGGGACGGGTGGGAAGCAGGGACTGATGACGGGAGTGGTCGTCGGCGCCGTTATAGCACTCTTTGGTGTCCTGAGTACGTCGTTTGGTTCTGTCCTTGTCTCTGGTTGGTCGACTGACCAACACGACTGCAGTGTAAGCATTTTGTGACGTTTTGGACACTCTTTGGACACTGCCTCATGGACGATGTGCCACGCTTACGGACGATTGGAGTCTGTCTTTTCGTGTGTTTGTGTTATACCGTACCATATTGGTTCGTACGACTGTAATAGTCTGTCGAGCCGACGGGGGGAGCTGGACTCGAACTATAGCTCGAATATGTTGTGTAGGGACGTGGTCACTCGAGCTTAGCTGGGTATACTGGATCGAGTAATATCACAGTTGGTGCGCGTCGCCTTGAGTGACGCCACTTGGAATTACACAACCACCCTTGAGTGTCTTGCTCGTGGGTCAAAAAGTCACTCAAGCAGCCGACGCGAGAGTCAACTCGCTGCGGAGGACACTCACCGATGACGACGCTTCTACCGAGGACGAGCTTGACTCTGACGACAATGGGCGCAGTCATCCACAGAGCCTGAGCTCCCCTGATTAGGTATAGTAGAACCTCCTCGATTCAACGACATCGAATAGTGTTCATTGAGCACACATGGACCCAAGAGGTATGTGTTAAATTCTGTCGGTGGATACTGAGAGCGGTGGAATGATGAGTTCACCAGTTGTCGAGTTGGATTCACGGGCCAAATCCCTTGCTGCCCAGTTTAATGAAGGAGGTGGGAGAGAATACATCGATGAGGCGATTGCTGTTGGTCGCGAAGCACTGGCACTTTTCCCAGTGGGCCACTCAAATCGGTCGGCGTCATTGAACAACCTTGCAGTTCACCTCTCCACTCGGTACAGCCGTCTCGGCGCAATAGAGGATCTCAACGAAGCCCTTACCTTCGACCGTGAAGCACTGGCACTTCGCCCAGTGGGCCACCCAAATCGGTCAAGGTCATTGGACAACCTTGCAGTTCATCTCGACGCTCGGTACAGCCGTCTCGGTGCAATAGAGGACCTCAACGAAGCCCTTACCTTCGACCGAGAAGCACTGGCACTTCGCCCAGTGGGCCACCCAGATCGGTCGATGTCATTGATCCACCTTGCAGCTCGTCTCGGCACTCGGCACAGCCGTCTCGGTGCAATAGAGGACCTCAACGAAGCCCTTACCTTCGACCGAGAAGCACTGGCACTTCACCCAGTGGGCCACCCAAATCGGTCGGTGTCATTGAACAACCTTGCAGTTCACCTCTCCACTCGGTACAGCCGTCTCGGCGCAATAGAGGATCTCAACGAAGCCCTTACCTCCGACCGTGAAGCACTGGCACTTCGCCCAGTGGGCCACCCAAATCGGTCGGCGTCATTGAACAACCTTGCAGTTGATCTCAGCACTCGGTACAGCCGTCTCGGCGCAATGGAGGATCTCAATGAAGCCCTTACCTTCAACCGTGAAGTGCTGGCACTTCACCCAGTGGGCCACCCAGATCGGTGGATTTCATTGAACAACCTTGCAGTTCAACTCTCCACTCGGTACAGCCGTCTCGGCGCAATGGAGGATCTCAACGAAGCCCTTACCATCGACCGTGAAGCGCTGGCACTTCGCCCAGTGGGCCACCCAGATCGGTCGATGTCATTGATCAACCTTGCAATTCGTCTCTACACTCGGCACAGCTGTCTCGGTGCAATAGAGGACCTCAACGAAGCCCTTACCTTCGACCGTGAAGCACTGGCACTTCGCCCAGTGGGCCACCCAAATCGGTCAAGGTCATTGGACAACCTTGCAGCTCATCTCGGCGCTCGGTACAGCCGTCTCGGTGCAATAGAGGACCTCAACGAAGCCCTTACCTTCGACCGAGAAGCACTGGCACTTCGCCCAGTGGGCCACCCAGATCGGTCGATATCATTGAACAACCTTGCAGTTCATCTCGGCGCTCGGCACACCCATCTCGGTGCAATAGAGGACCTCAACGAAGCCCTTACCCTCGACCGAGAAGCACTGGCACTTCACCCAGTGGGCCACCCAAATCGGTCGAAGTCATTGAACAACCTTGCAATTTACCTCTCCACTCGGTACGACCATCTCGGCGCAATAGAGGACCTCAACGAAGCCCTTACCTTCGACCGAGAAGCACTGGCACTTCACCCAGTGGGCCACCCAGATCGATCGCAATCATTGAAAAACTTCGCAGACCACCTCCATATTCGGTTCACGCGATCAAATCAGTCAGAGGACAAGGATGAGATATTCACCCTCTATGCTAGTCTACAGCATGTGTCACAAGCGGTATCTTCTGCTGATCTGTCTGCCGCAAGGGCATGGATCTATGTGGCTGAGCATTTCCAACATCCCACCACACTTCTAGCATATGAAACATCTCTTCGACTGCTTGTTAATCACCTTGCCGCCGTGCCATCTTTGCCTCGACATCTTACTCTCTTCAAGGCACACGCGTGGTCACTGGCAGTGGATGCATTCTCAGCTTGTCTTCGCAACCACTCCCCTACTAATGCAGTTGAGCTTCTAGAACAAGGCCGGGGTGTCTTTTGGAGCCAACTCACTCGTCTCCGTCTGCCGCTTGATGATGTCACTGCGTCTGGCTCGGCAGGAAAGACACTGGCAGACGAGTTCACACGGCTGACTTCGCTCATTCGCAATGCCTTCGAATCTCCTGGCGCGGATCAGCATGATCGGGTATTGAATCTCAATTTCGAGTTAGGAGGAGTCGTGACCAACATTCGCAAGCTGCCCGGCCTCTCACGCTTCCTTCTTCCCCCGCTCTTTTCTGATCTCCAGCAAGCAGCCTGTGAGGGCCCTGTCATCATTGTGAATGCGAGCCAGTATAGCTGTGATGCTCTAATTGTCTTAATCGACCGGGATCCCGTTCCTATTTCATTACCAATCACAAAGAATGGTGTTCAAGAACTGACATCAGATTTCCGCGCCTTAATTATTCGTGCAAAGTCGGAGGACATGACGAGACGGATCTGCTTTGCTCTGCAGAAACTCTGGGACAAGGTCGTTTCCCCTATAGCAGAATTCCTCAAGACGATACGTCCGGTTAAATCACGCATCTGGTGGTGCCCCACTGCCGAGTTTTCTTTCCTTCCACTGCATGCCGCCGGACCATTCAGGAAGGGTCAACAGAAACTCGCTGATCTGTACATCTCGTCTTACACTCCTACCCTCGCTGCACTCATTCGTGCTAGACGGCACAATCTCTCACGTTCTGCATCGGAAGCGAAACGTTTCGTTGCTATAGGCCAAGCAAAACCCATTAGCGGGGATGAACTCGTCTCCGTTGGCACCGAATTGGCCAACATTGGTCAGTGCATGCATGGTCTCGTCACGTTCACACGTATCGAGGGTCCAGAATCCTGCATTGCCCGGGTCACCGAGGAACTGCCCAAGAGCAACTGGATCCACTTTGCGTGTCATGGTCGCGCCAACCGCAAACAACCGTTTGAGTCTGCGTTCGCTCTCCACGACGGACACTTTACTGTCCAACAAATCGTGCAGTGCAATTTAGAGAATCCCGAGTTTGCTTATCTCTCCGCCTGTCATACGACTGTTGACGACGAGGAGAATCCGGACGAGGTGATCCATCTGGCATCTGCGATGCAGTTCGCTGGGTTCCGTTCTGTGATTGGGACAATGTGGGCAGTGGACGATGGTGAAACGACTCAGATCACATCAACGTTTTACGACAACATGAAGGACGAGTCTGGTCAGCTACTGGATCATACCCAGGCAGCACTCGCATTGAACAAGACGATGAAAAAATTAGTAAGTGTACCATTGGATCAGCGCATCTTATATATACATCTCGGTGCCTAGTTCCCTATGTTGGTTCTGATAACTCCTTGCTGTTTGTATCTGCTACATATCTGATCTGCTATCAATATTGGGAGGTGAACAAGAAATTTTACCTTATTTGTGGATGTCATTATCTCTAACAACAAAGCTCAGCCTCTCTTCCAAAATCTTGGCTGGCTCAGAGGGTGATCGGTGTCCTACAGAAGCCAACTGCCTGAAATGGTAACACTCACGTGCTCTCTGGAATGATCCGGATGAGCGCGGTTGTCCGGCATTTATTAGCATGCCGAGTGCCGCAAACGATCCACTTCTGATCCTTTGACACAGAAATGGCCCACGCCATTACTCCTTCTTGCACTCTTGGCCATCTTCAAGACGCCATTGCCAGATCCCCACATCCTGACCCCCGCACAAGAGATGCTTTCTGTCAGGGTGAAAACAGACTGCATATACCCAAGCACCATCATTTGGTCTTCCTGAGTTGTCAGCATGCCCTCCATCGCTTCTCAAAGCCACCACGCACCAGTGTTTGTCGATGACATCTCCACAAATGCTACACGATCGTTGGTGTCGACATAAGGTGTTTCCGTTTACTGCGTCGTGGTGCGCAAGGCTGTCCCATAGATGCGTTTCCTTATTCTTCATATAGTCCGCTCACACAGATGCCTTGTGTCTTTGGCGCTTATTCCCACTTGAAGCCCGGCGACTTGATCGCAAGCAGCCAACTTGCCTCGCTACCGTCGGTGGATGCTCTCGGGTGCAGGACTTGATTCACGACAGGTGTATGGCTCACACTAGGCCACGTTTCGCAATATACTATCTTCAAATGACGACACGTTCTTCAAATGGCCTCGTTCAAATTCCACACGAATGTTCCCTATAATATGGAAGACGAACGTACGTCTGCACATTCATCCGAATCATGTCGCATTCCATGCTTGGGTAGACTGGATGTTCTCGCATGACCTTGGATGGCCGTGTTCACACACTGCCTCGTTGACACTGGAAATACCCTCGACGACTAACTACAAGTTTATCGATTCACTGCGGGCAGACTGTCTCACAGCTGATCATTAATCAATGTTGATCGTTCATGGACGAATCAACAGCGGCGTTCAGCAACCGACGTACTGGGGGTGTGTATTCGCAGAACGACGGCTAGCATCAACTACCATCCTACACGTAACGATCGATCTGTCACCAGGAAGGAATAGCGCTGTCCAGGCGTACGAATGAGAGGAGGGGGATCATACCCAGTACATACCAAGCCCAAGCCAAGTCACGCAAAGCCTTTTCAACCAGTCTGAGTCGTATACTGTCGAAAGAGGTCGTCGACAAATTGCTTGTTCGTCTGTCATCACAAAATCGCGTTGAGCAAGTGTAGCACACGCAGAAGAGGGGAATATGCGACGCACGTATATCAAGGACAAAACCTCTGTGACAAAATCCTTCCTCGATAAACTTCTTAGGCGACCAGCATTATCCAGCGACGCGAGCGAGGACAAAAGCGCCGATTGTGCACCGTTGATGTTGATCTTTGTCACATCGGCAGGAGTATTTGAGTGAGATGATTTCGAGACGGCAATGTTGGCGCACTCGGACTGCGTAGCACGTTTCACTTTCCCGTTGGGCATGTTGGGCATGCCTGTTGGAGGACCAGGCACGGGAGAGACCAACCGTGTGGGGACAGGGACATCCCAGCTCTTCTCGATTTCCTCACGTTCCTTCTGCTGGTCCTTTTTCGAGCATCTTAATTTCTTTCCTTTGGCTGCGTGCTTCTGAAATGCATCTGGATCGCTCAAAGCGCTCATATCGGCAAAGTCGAGCTCGATTACGTCCGAGTCGGTTTCGACAAGAGGAGGTCGTGGGTATGGCCAGAGCTCCGAGTCAGTTTCGAATGGGACGAGTGGTCGGGGTTTGGGAGGGTTCTTGCAAGTGGACGATGTAGAAGATTGGGCGTAGATCGTCGGTGTAGATGAGTCTGCAGGAACAGTAGTCACTGGCTCGGTGGAACCCGAGGAAGTGGTATCTGCGTGCGTGTTCTGCTGCTCGATGCGTGCAGCCGTCAACAGGTCGCTGACTTGACTAATGTTGGAACCAAAGCCTCGCAACGCCGGGCGGGGGGTGACGTCCCCAAGGATACGCGACCCAGGTTTCCCCCCCTCGTTGTCACCTATATATGTTGTGGGTAGAGAAAGCTGCGGAATAGGCGATGTGAAAGATCCAGGTTCCGAGGCACCATCATCACTGGCCTCGTTATCACCTTCGTACCGCGCAGATGAAGCACGAGATGGTGGAAGGCCCAGAAGGGTAGATATAACCTCTTGATTGAGAACTTGTGGGAGGGCAGTGGAAGTCGGCTGAGGGGAGAGGATGTGGAGATCTTGTGATAAAGCAGTGGGAGGGAAGGGTTGAGGGGAGTTAGAGTGGGATGGAATGCGATTGTTGTTTGATGTGGATTGAGAAGCGGGGCGTTGAGGGGGGATAATTGAAATGCCAGCGCGGGATGCAGGATGTGGTGGGGGTGGAGTAGCAGATGCGAAGATAGTATCTAAAAGCGCAAGGCCGCGTGTAGGTGCGGATGCAGCTGAAGATGACGGTGGGGGTACGGACATGGTCCGAGGAGGACCCGAGATACTGGCCAATAGGCTAGCAGCTGTTGTCTCTGATCCACTGACATTGCCCGAGGGCTGAACCTGGGACGGTGTTGCGAGTTTGGCGAGGAGCCTGTCAAGTCCTGATGAACTATTGAGAGAAGCAGAGGTGGACGGGGCTGGAGGATTGTCCTCCCCTGACTCTGAGATACTATGTATACTGCTGGTATTTGATGTACTTGATGCAGAACGAGCATGATATCCACGGTCTATGCCAATTTGAGCGACTAAGAGTTGTCTTGAAGAGGAGCTTACCGCTAGCTGCAGAGCTCGATCGGAAGCTTGGAGGAGGGGGCCGGTCCGGGCCATACCTGAACTCATCAGGATATGGGAGGTTCTTCTTGATGTAATCATGTAAGCTACCAATATCGAGGATGAGAAGGGATTGCGATGTGTTCCAAGGAGCACGTACCGCATCACGACATCGGTCATTGGTTCCCTTGCGTCTGTGGCAAAGCACCATAAGCCGACGGTTTGGGAGCGTCCCTTGTCGGCGTCGTGGAGCTTTTCGGGGTCAGAGATAGTGAACTCGGGAGCAAATTTTGTGGCGGGGCCATCTCGGATAGATAAGGAAAGCTTTGAGCGGGCCTCCGCTAATCGACGAGCGGTAAAATCGGGGTAGTGGCGCATCATGAGATAGTTGCCATGTACGCCGACGCTGTCTTCTGGATATAGTCGTTGGATGTAATCTTCCATTCCAACACGGTTCATAATATAAAGTCCATATGGTGGATACGAGTCTCTGGTGGAACGTAAGGAGGAGAGAGAGGGACTCGGGAGATCGTACCTTTCGTAGAGAAACATACTTCCTTCATAGCCTTGTTTCTCCCACTTGTCACCATTATGATGATACACACAGACATGGCTGAATTGGTCAAATATGGATACAATCGATGAATCTCTTCTGCGGATGACGTTCATGTTGGAAACGTATCTCGAGGCTGGGGACATTCCGAGGGTGGGTGGTGGAGACGAAGCTGATGCTTGACGTTGGGATGAACCATTTCGAAAGGCGGAAGACGAGTTTGAGCGAGGTCGGCGAGGAGGCCCCATGCTGGTCAAAAGACAAAGAAAATGACCCCTCCATTTGGGGGTGTTGCTCTTCTTTTCGCTCACTCACGTGACAAGACGCGAGCGCGCTTGTTTTGTTTTGTTTTGCTTAACTGGTTGAAAAAGGCAAGCGGGCCCGCCCCACCAGCCTTGTCTTCACCCCTCCGACACGATGATACCCGTGAGTCCTTGTCTCTCCTCCACACATTCGCTCACTGTTCTCCAGACACGCCGTGTAACACGCGCCGCGGTCTCAACACACAACGAGAATGCTACCGCTCGTCCAATCACTCGCTCAAAACCTCCATCTAAAGGTCCATCCATGGCCACTTCGCAATCCACCGCTCTCGCCCGTGCTACCGCGCCCACCGTTGCCTCCAGGGCAAAGGCCAACGAGAACGACGTGGACGCCGCGACACAAGGCAAGCGCAAGCGCGACGCACTCGCTCAGGTCCCAAAAAATGCGAACAAGGCAAAGTCCGCACTTGCCCCCAAGGAAGTTAAGCCTAAAGGCAACGATCCTCCTTCTGCCAAAGCAAAGTTTGACGGTGTCATTATCAAGTCGAAACCACCTCCGTCCGCTGGCAGCCGTCAGCCCTTGTCCACCGTCGCCGCAACTCGACGTACCGCCAGGGCCACTGCCCAAGTGCGTCCGCTACCGGATATTAAGGAGGGCAAAGTTCCAGTACCTGTACACACTGATGATGCTATGGTTGTTGACGTCGTGCCCTCTGCGCCACTAACGAAGCCTAAAGGTGCCTATCGACCCTCTACGGTGACTACGTCCCATGTCATCAAGCAGGAGGTACAGCGAGCAGATCTTTCAAAGCGGACCACCTCCCACCTCAATGTCAAAGTTGACACTCGTGAAGAGGACGACCGCCGTGTCTTCAAGAAGCGGCGAACATCATCCGACCCGCCCGACGAAGCAAAGTTGCTTGAGGAGCAGGACGAACACGAGGCCCAGGTGGCCGCTTCACTGGACGCAGGTATCGACAGTGAGCCAGAGGCTGACCCGAATGGTGACGAATGGGATGATCTTGACGCTGAAGATGGTGATGACCCCTTGATGGTTAGCGAGTACGTAACTGAGATTTTCGACTATATGAAGCATGTCGAGGTAGCTATCACCCTCGTAGACCCCCACAATCAACTGATCTGCCTTCCACAGCTCTCTACACTCCCCAACCCTGATTACATGTCGAGTCAAAAGGAGCTTGCGTGGTCAATGCGTGGCATCCTGCTCGACTGGCTCGTCCAGGTTCATGCTCGTTTCCGTCTCCTCCCTGAAACGTTCTTCTTGTGTGTTAATATCATCGACCGCTTCCTGTCGGCGCGGGTCGTGTCGCTCGCCAAACTTCAATTAGTCGGCATCACATGCCTCTTTGTCGCTTCCAAGGTGGAAGAAATTGTGGCGCCTTCTGTATCCCACTTTCTTCACTGTGCCGACTCCTCATACTCTGAGTCCGAGATCCTACTCGCAGAGCGCTATGTGTTGAAGACGATTGACTGGAACTTGTCATTCCCAAACCCGATGCATTTCCTCCGTCGTATGAGTAAGGCCGACGACTATGACGTTAAAGCTCGAACCATCGGGAAGTACCTCTTGGAGGTTGGGGCGCTTGAATGGCGATTATTGGCTACTCCTCCGTCGTTGATGGCCGCCGCTTCGATTTGGCTAGCTCGCTTGATTCTTGGTAATTATAAATGGGTGGGTACACGCCCTCATGCCCCTTGAATGTTTGTTTACACCTGACGAAGACTGCGAACCTGGCACACTATTCCTCCTATGCCGAAAGTGCCTTGCTCCCTACCGCGAATTTGATGCTGAATTACATACTAAAGCCCATACGACACGAGTCGTTTCACAGGAAGTATGCTGGAAAACGTTTTTTGAAGGTAAGTGTTCTCGACGTCTCCGTCTCCATGTAGTCGGCTTATATCGCATGCAGGTAAGTATCTGGGTACGCGAGTGGGCACTCGAGCGATGGGAGGAGAGTGTGCAGGTGTCCTTGCAGGACGATCTCCCGAAGCTGAAAGCTCTCTGTCGGGCCGATTGTCAACGCCTGGGTGCAGGAGCCGAGAACGGCGATGTTGAGGGTATTGAGGATTCGTAGCCACGATAACCCCTTCGACCCACTCTTCCACCAACGAAAATCTTGAAAATTATTCCATCGCATATCCACGGACACGCTATATCCGACTCATCTGCGCGCATCCTATCATTCCAGCATCACGACCACGCATCATTTGTTTATTCTGCAACCAAGAGTTTTCTCGTCAACGCCCTTATTCATCCCTCGTTATGTCTAATTGGCTTATGTTCATTTCCATGCAAGTTGCCCGTCATCTGGTGTTGTCCTTTTATTGTCTTGTCGGCCATTCTCGGTTCGTCGCCACTCCCCTCGGCTTCGCAGCGCAACATTGCTATCGTCTGGAGTTCATTTGTTATGCTGCTATCGATCTTTGCGCACATCGATTTCGTCGCTATTGATCTCTATTTAGCGCTCGCGTTGTCCTTTGAGGTCGTCGTTCGTTGTGCTGTTCATACGCTCCTCGATGGACGCGACGCAATTCCCACGATACCTAACCTGTTGGGCTCGACGCGTGTTCATATGTTTTCATGGTTCTCCTTTCTTGCATATCTCTGCCCACCCATCCACCTTTCTTTCCGATCCCTTGGCGTCATCCTTGATTATGGCCACGCGTAATACCTTGTGACAATTTTAGTGGGGCTCATCACGGATGCCTTTTACTTGTGGCTCTTTGAGATACTTGACGAGATGTACCTGTAGAAAAGCTGAATTTTCATATAAACCGCATCTGTTACATTGCGTGAGATGGTAAAATTGTCCAACTAGGGGATATTTACGGGGCAGGTACGGGTAATTCATACATGAGGAAGGGTCTCTAGACCATCCCAGGGGGTGAACCTACTTGTCTACGCCGTGTGTTGGTTTCCTTGCAAAGAACCTGAATTCGTTTTACATCAGGTACATCCTGTACTGAACATCTTGAACCCTCGGAGCTTGGACCTGAACAGCGCGACTCTTCAACGAATGGCGACGGTAAGACATGCGACGCGCAATCAGCTGCTTAGTTTACTTCACTATATCGTCGACTATACCGACGTGCGAAACCCAGTACAGGCAGGAACATGGCAGAGACGTCGCGAACCGGATCCCCAGAGCGGCGCGGAACCCTCCCTGGGACGTGCCGTGTATCTCCGAACCTTCGCTCCTGCGCTTCTAGTACTTGAAGGCCCTAGATCAATACAGGTTGTGCGAACGTGATTACTCCACTTGTCAGCTTCAACGAGGACGCACATTTGATGTAGTATGCATTAGTGCAAGTCTCAAGGTGTACATGGTGTCGCAAGGGCGACATTCATTCCTGGATCAAAAAGTCGATCATTATTGCATTGATGATTGAATCAACGCACCCCTTGGGAAGAAACAGCGCTGATTTGACGCAAGCTCATCTTAAATCCTCAGGTGGAGGCTGTGCTTGGACACTGGTGGTACCTCGCCATGATTATGCTCTCGGTCACAGGTTTAGGAATTAGACCTGTTTGAGATTGAGTTTCATCTGCGATGCTGCTCCTAGGCGAGTCTATAGGTTACGTTGTCGAGGTTGGACAGTCCATAAATCATGCCCCGTGACACGAGATACGTCCCCGACTATCAACACGACGTCAACGAGGGGAACGTTTTACTCCGAATCTATCTCCTCACTCACCACAGAACCCGGGGGACAACTCGGGATGACCAGTGCCTGCACCATCGGGAATGGTGATACTAGAGACCTAATATGTAGCCATGTTCAGGTTAGGCTTGGCAGACGAGATCAACGCAAGTATATATTCCAAGTTTCGCCCGGTACGGGGTAAAGTGCTGTCCTACGTATTTGGTTCATCGGTGTTTCATCCTCGACCTGGTACGTCGGGTAGAGAGCCTCGTACGACCTCGCCATCGAATAAGCTTGATTCCGGTTCACTGGACAATAGGTGATTATATCGATAGTTTTCCGGGTCAGCTTTGGGATGCATAGTTTTTGTGAGGTAGACCTTAACTCTGAACGCATGCGGGTAGATCAGTGGCAGTTGGGGTTGCATTCGGGCGACCCACCAGAACATTGTAAATGAACATCAAGCGTTGCCTGACCGTCTCGCGGCCATGTTCACTTTTACATCGGGCAAGTTTATCCCCATTCACGTTGGCGTCGAAGACAAGCAGACTCTTGATATCGAAAAGTTCATTCAAGCGGGAGACATTGACCAGCCATGTATACGATTGGATATCTTCCTATAGGTAACGTTTGAGGGCAAGCAGTACGCCGAAAAAACCAGGAAAAGATGTGCTCTCCGAGAGGCCCCCACGACGTCGCGGGGTGTGCGAATGTTCAACAACCGCTTAGTGCGGGCGAGCGGTGTCTCCATGCATTTTTTGAACCTCCAGCATCCTCTGCAGGTCTCTCTCCACCTTCATCTTTCTCGCTCTTTGTCTCCGCTTGTTCAGGTGACTCCAGTCCTCACCTACGCCCACCGCTGCTGGGGTCAGCTCCGTCGGACCATGCTGCGTGGAGGTTACGACTTTGAGCTTGGTCGGGGGGGCTTGTTTAGGTCTCCACAACCACGCCGTGAACGCGCCTTGCGTCCTGACTTTTTCGATACGGTGCTGAGCGGCCAGATCACGGAGGACGACCGTCTTCAAGTACCTGTTCCCACGTCGTGGATGCGCTCAGCGCATAAGGGAGAAGGAAGAGGAGCGTACCTCATTGATCGTATTTCTTCGCCTGCATGGGGCGCCTTCGTGCGTGCGCGTGCGGGCTTGATGGCAAGGTTGTAGATGTCCCTAGTCGCTAACGGAGTTTTGGAAGAGTTGACTATGCTCAGCACTATCTCGCGTGCTTTGGAGGTGCAATGTCGAGGCCATCGGTAGAGCGAGGAGACGGAGAAGGTTGTCATCGCGTCTGAGAGCGTCAAATTTCTGAACAAGTGTCTGCTTCCAGAAAAGGAAACGACGCATTTCTATACCACCACCGATGCGATGGTGAGGGGTAAACAAATTATTCCAAAGTACACGCGCCCCAAAGCTACAGTTGCATTGCATCCTCCTTCTCGTACCCAGGATTCTTTCGCAGGATGACGAACCCTTCGAGAACATGTGCATATGGGATATATTCTTCCGTCGCCAGCTCCGCTCTCTCCGTCGTGCCCAAGCGCACCGGTGTCTGGTGCGTCTGAAAACCAGAGATCGTGCGAGGTTTTCCAGCTTGTCCAACCACGTCCACGGCCTCAACGATCCCATTAACGCTATACCAAAGCAACTCGGGAACAACAGTCCACACACCTGGCCTACACGAACCGTCACGGGGAAATTTTGAAGGTCTTCGTCAAGAGTGATCAAGAATCGCGGATACATGGCGGTCGCGAGGTAATACAACATCCAATGATGCTTATCTAGCACGACTGCGGGCGCGTTCAAACTTGAGCGTGGTGTCGTCAAGAATACAACGTATATCACTCACAGGCTTTGGCATCCGTGAACGCTGTGATCGCAGCCAACAAGCCGGCGAAAGCTGACCGACTCATGATATTTCGGTCAGAGAAGAAGGGATTCAATCCTATCGTCCCCTTGCCCATGTGTACTAGCCCCTGTGCGATGCGCACGGTGAACAAGCAATCGGGCTCCTTGTAGTAGTACCCAGCGAGTTGTCGGAGCATTTGAGCAAGACGAGCGTTGTTGGTCCCTGCGCCAACCAGACCCATTGCGAAAATGGCATTAAGCGCAACGTGAATATCATTATCGTGACTGTATTTGGAGAGAGTGTCAAGCACGGGCAGTTGGGGATTTGAAGCGCTGATCAGACCGAGACCGAGAGGAACGGATTTGCGGATGGTAGAATCGCCATAGTGCATCTATCGTAACTTGTGAGCAGGTTACACGCAGGAAATTACCAGAGCTCACCAGGTGGTTGAACTGTCGCATCGACATTTCTGAACCGATGTCCTCACCCATTGCGATTATAGAGATCCCAAGCACAGCGAATGACAGGAAGGTATCAGCGGGTTTTTGCTCGTCCTCCTTTTTTTCGTCCTTTTTCTCTTCTTTCTTCTCTTCCTTTGGTGCCTCTTCCCTCTCCTTCACGGCTTCCAAGTGTTCGCCGCATAGATGGAGAAGTCTCTGCACTCGTAAAACATTCCCCGTGGCTGCAAACGAACAGACCTCTACAAGAATTTGAGCTTGTCTTGAGATTGGGTGTTCAATAGCTTTGAGGGTTTCAAGCGTTGCCTCCGACGCGTCCTGAAGTCCTAAATAATTTTAGGTCACCATGACATCCACTAAAAAGGGTAACAGAGAACGTATTTACCAACGTAAAGGAGGGCAAGTCCTAGAGCCAAGAACCGTCCCCACTTGTCTCCGAGCGCCTTTTCGTCTCTTTCCATCATGGTTTGGAGAATAGTGCTAGTAATTTCACCATTGCCACTTCCAACAAATACGAAGCCAAGAGAAAGAGCGCTCAGTGCAGCAACCTCGGTTGAAGTAGATTCATCCGCTACCGCGGGCAGGAGGAGGGCGAGTAGGTCTTCGCGGTGTGAACCGGCATACGCCAACCCAAGGCCAACAATGGATGCGGTTTTCAAGGGCAGCGATGGATTTGTCGTATAGTCCCCGAGAAGGGCTAGAGCGGCATCGGATTCCGTACGGACACCCGAGTTTAAGAGACCGGTAGCGAGAAGGGCACCAGCCTTGATGTATTCCTCCGAAGAATACGTGTACTTGTCAACGTGGCTGAGGCCAATATCCGTGTCCCAAAGCAGGCTGAGTCCCAAACTAGCTGTAGCACTCATCATACCTGCGATGCGTTAGCAAGTGCCATGATGCAGAATACGCAACTGACCATGATCCTTATTCTTGTATACCCAGCTGTTACCCTCTTCTGCTTCCACCATGAGTTTATCGTTTCCGAACCCAGCATTGACAAATGCGTTGACGAACGTGCCCGCCAGGTTTCCCCGGGAGGAGTCGACGTTCGCAGACAGGCCTCCCCCTATCGGAAAAGAACGATGTGTTCTTATCAACTTGAACTCAAAAAGAAATGCTTACGCGTATTCTCCAGATGGCTTTTGTATACATCTTCCAGGCTCTTGGGTTCCGCAACACCAACTTCCTTGCCAAATTCTCTGAAAAATCTACTTAGGTGAGTGTTGCTGAGGCATTCCACAATATCTTCAGGAAGCTCTGCCTCCGCGTCGGCATCTTCGGATGCTGAGGGCTGTAGCCACTCCAATGATATTTGAGCACGTGAAAGAAGGAGTGCGAGCTGGCGTTTCATTATCCTGAACTTTCGGCTCAGAATGACAAAGAAACGTGAAAAGATGGCAACTGACGGATTACCAGAGGCGTTAAAGTCTTGTCGAATTAATTCTGCATCATTCAGACGAATTGCTATGCTAAGTGCCTCAGGGAGTTTGGAGAACTGAAGATATATGTTGTGAATAGCCCGTAGGAAGGCGACATCGTCCGGAGGTGGCAACAAAGTTACGCATCTGAAGAGATCCTGAGATATCATGAGCCCAATATGTATCATTACTGACCGGCCCATGTACGTGCAAACGCGTCCGAACGTGTTGACATCGATTAATCCTCCTATTCGATCTACCATCTCGAGCTCCACAAGGAGATCCACAGCGTCAGGCTCAGCGTTATGACTAAGGAAGAATTTTGCGCATTCCATTGCGAGTGTGCGCAAATCACCAACAGTCCCAGAGATCTTGATGGGCTCAAGTTCTGCAGTCGCCTCAGCATCCACGCCGGAAGGGGACGAAACTGCTTCTTCACCCTCCTGTCGGATGGTGTATTCTTCTCCGAGCTCTGCTGCTAGATGGCGAACATATTCGTGTCCCCATGAGCCTGGCTCGGGTATCGTAGATGATGGCAGGGGGAGGGAGGTCGAGAGTAACCGATACCGGAGGGTCCCTCGGGGTTGGGTGTCCGAATACGTCATAGCAAGCACAGATAAGATGTCCGCAAAGAGACACTGAAAAGCAGTAAGACACATAGTACTAATCGCACACAGGTACTTGCCTTGTCCTCTGACGGGGACCACGTGTCGAAAAGCTTCTGGAGCTCGGGGTAGTGAGGGTGAAGGAACTTGAGAGGTTTAGGAACTGATGTCATGGAGGATGTGGACGTTCTTATGAGTACGCGCAGGGTCTCGAGAGCAGGTCTATGTAGCTCAGTGTTGGGGTCCTGATCGAGGCATATGTGCAAGGACGGCTACAGGAGGGTGGCAACGTACCTGTAATCTCTCGATTAACATTTCAAGCTCAGACTTGAGCTGAGCATCCTCTTCTGACTACGATACACATTGTCAGTGCGTGGCACGTTGGTCATGCTTGTCTGACGCACCAACTCCTCTTCCTCCTCCTTCTTGTCTCCATTGGCTTTAAACGTGCTAGCCTTGTTCTCTGTGGCTTTCTTCTCTTCCTCTTCCTTCTTATTCGGGTCTTTTGAGGGAACCTTGATCTCTGCGGTGGGACGTTGAGCCATGTTGAACGACACGAAAGGATTATAGGATTGTTCTCGAAACGGATGAGGACGCGCGTCGCCAGGTGCAGACCAAAAGCGGTTGTTTGGCAAAGCCTTCCGTTCCAAACAACCGCCGAATCCTTACATGAACATTGACTGGATTACTTGAAAAGTCACGATTGAGTTGATCAAAAATGACTGTATGTTTTTTTTGAATCATCGCGTATGCATTTTAATTTGTGTTGTTCTACAGAGAAGAGGCAGACGTGGTCGAGGAAAGTCTAATCGCAATGCAACTCAGCCTGCTAAGGATGACGATGATCGGGGCATGCTCGAACGTGAAGACATGCACAACGAGCGATTCACGAAATACTACCAAGCACAAAAAATAATACCGGACGATGAGTGGGAAGCCTTCGTGGATTTGTTGCGAAGTCCGCTTCCTACCACATTTCGGATAGCCGGGAGTAGGCAGTACGGCTTACCATCATCTACGGACGAAGGTCCTGTGCTCATTATGATTGGAGGATTGCTCAGACGCTTGGGGACACTATCAAAAATACCTATGTCCCCCTTTTACACAACGTCACCTTCGAAGGCGAGGTTATCCCCTCTCCTGCTCAAATCCCATGGCAAGCTTCAGCCGTGCATGCCTAGAGGTTGAGCTTAGGGGATATTCAGGTACCCAGATGGACTTGCTTGGCAGTTCAACGTATCCAAGACAGTGTTGCGGAAATCACCCGAGTTCAAGAAGTTCCACTCCTTTTTGGTGCACGAAACCGAAGTGGTCAGTTTCTCTACTGACTTGCCTGGAAAGCTGTTCATATGCCTTGAAGGGAAATATATCTCGGCAAGAAGCCGTGAGCATGCTGCCGCCGCTCCTCCTCGACGTCCGGCCTCACCACAAGGTCCGTACAGGGTCGACTCACATTACAGGCCTCCCAACCTTCTCATCACACATAGGTCATCGATATGTGCGCAGCACCGGGATCAAAGGTAACTAATTGACAACTCGATCGGTTGGTGTAACCAATTTCGGTACAAGACAGCTCAGCTACTTGAAGCATTACATGCAGACGATACTGCCACTGCGACATCAACACCCGCCGGCCTCCTCATCGCCAACGACAGCGACTCTAGACGTTCGCATCTTCTTATTCACCAATCCGCCCGTCTCCCAAGCCCTTCTTTCATGGTCACCAATCTCGACGCGTCAATTTATCCTGTCCTTCGCTCGACGACGGTCGAAAAACGTCGCTCAGCAAAAAAGACCCCGAGTCAACTCTTGTTTGACCGTATCCTTTGCGACGTACCGTGCAGCGGAGATGGAACACTACGAAAGAACATCGGCATCTGGAAGCGCTGGCAACCCTTGGATGGCAACGGTTTGCATGGGTTCGTTTCGCCTGAAGCATCCTCTGAACATCCTTAGCATCTAACGACGTTTTCCAAGGCTTCAAGTTCGCATTCTTGAACGCGCCATGCACATGCTCGAGCCAGATGGTCGGATTGTTTACTCCACTTGCTCCTTGAACCCCGTCGAAAACGAAGCTGTCATAGCCGCCGCACTCAACTCTCATTCAGGTGTGGATAACTTGGATGCTCATAACTCTCTCATGACCCTTTTTTCTCCCTGCCGACAGAGTTTGAGTTGGTGGATGCATCGTCTCAATTACCCGAGTTGATTCGTCGACCCGGGATCTCGCACTGGTCGCCGGCGGTCGATCGATCAATCGACACGTCACATTCCTCCTGGGCAGCTTACATGGAAACCATCCCCGAAGACAAACGCGCCGAATCAAAAATGCTCGAGACCCACTGGCCGCCAAGCAACGTCGACACACTGAACCTTGAGCGCTGGTGTGTGGATTGAGAACCCACTGATCGTGTGTGTGTTGACCGTGACGTGTTTACACGACCTAGCGTACGCATCTACCCGCACCTTCAAGACACGGGTGGGTTTTTCGTCGCAGTTTTGGAGCGCAGGGAGAGTCATGGGCCGTTGAAGAGCAAACAGGTAGCAGGGTGAGACCTCGTCAATCTGGACCTCTTGGGTGTACTTAGGGATCACAAGGAAACGCGCAGCCGAGGTGGCAGACACAGCCATTCCAGAATGCAAAAAGCTCAAGTTGGAGATCAACATTCCTCCAAACGAGTCCGAGGAGGTGCCGAGCGCGGCCATGTCGTCCACTGAGCCTACCATCGAAGACGATTCCACAATCGTCAAGGACGAATCAGCCACTGAACAACTGCGCACCACGCCAACCGCCCATACGAGCAAACCGAGGGTCGCCGATCCCTCTTTCAAAGAAATGCCTTACACCTTTTTATCGCCGGACGATCCCGCACTCGTGACTTGCATGTAAACTCCTCTCCTTGACTATCCGACTCTACCGTAACAAAACCACGCTGATGAATCGCACTGACAGGCAGCAACTGCACCTCACCTTCGACTTTCCCTCTACCAACATCCTCGTACGCAACCCCGAAGGCGAGGCCGTCCGCTCCTTCTACCTCACCAACGACCTCGTCAAATCCGTCCTCGCCCACAACGACTACACCCGCATGCGTCTCATGACGAGCGGCACCAAGGTCATCACGAAGCAAGAAGCCGGCCGGGGTATGGACGCCCACTTTCGTATCCTCGGCGAGGGGCTGCCAGTTGTGTTGCCGTTCATCGACCCCACGACGATCATGACCGCGGATTTTGCGACGCTGAGAACGCTACTGCAAACATATTACCCGTTGTGCGCGTCTTTCCAGGAGCCTTTCAGATCGTCGATCGAGGCGCGAGGTGAGCAGCATTCTGGGTGCTGGGTGTGATGTCGAGCGTTGACCCCCCTTCCTCCCTCTGTCAGGGACTGGAAGTCACGTTGTACGCTTTCCTGCCCCGCAGTCTGTCGATACGACGTAAGCGACTAACTGCGTTGTCTCTTGATGGAGCTCACGAGCGTACTTTCTTTCTCGGTAGCCTCTCGCACGATCTCGTGTTGCCTCTCTGGAAATCGAACATCTCTGTTACCCTCATGATCGACAAGAAAGCAAAGAGGTCCGTACTTTACTGCAAACTTCCCCGCTTGCACCACCCACCTCACTGTCACTTCATAGTGCGTTCAGTCTACGCCTCTTTGGGGAAGATGTGACGATCGCTGCCCGCGAAGCTAGCAAGAAGAAAAGGCTAGCAACTTCAGCTGTATCAACAGCAAGCCATCCCATTGAGCCCGAGCCAGGACCTGAATATAACGACAAAGATGATGATGATAGCAAAGAGGTGAACGACGACATAGATGCAGACGAGCAAGAGCATTAGCGGATCGATATGTATATACAGTATGCAACTAGACAACAATTACATCTATGTGGCAAGAGGGTCCAAAAATGAAAGTCAAATGCAAGAGACGAGTTTACAACGAGGATATCATCGATTGTATCCAGGCGTTACCCTCAATGTGTGGTCGGAACGCCTCGACACATCGATGCAGCTCCTTGAGTTGCACGTCCACAGAGACGTCCTCCATGACGACGTCTTCGCCATCTGTGCTCGGAGTCGACTCAACCCACTTGCGGATGAGACCTTCAACGATCTGTATGCCTTCCTCCATCACCTCGTCCGAGTACTGGAGCTCGGGGTGTTGGCCCACCGCAAAGTCCTCGAGCTCGTCCGCCTTGCGTTTTGCCAGCTAGAACATACACGTGACAACCCACCCCATGAACGGAAGTGAAGACTCACCTTGACGACGTTTTCAGGGAAGTTTGCAAGCTGGGCGACGTGGATACCGAAGCTCTGATCCGAGACGCCTATCATCCAAGTCAGTACATTTGCGAGCCACAACAACGGGCAGAACGACTGCGTACCAGGCTCTACCTTGTATAAGAGCGTGATATCCCGCTCTTGCGATTCCTCTTCTTGTCCAACGTGTGCGACGACATGCAAATTCTTTACGTGTGGAATTTCTTGGTCGAGTGCTGTGAGTTCGTGGAAGTGCGTTGCGAAGAGGCAGAAAGCTCGAATTTTCGAAGCAATGTGTCTTGTAGAGATCGGGGATGAATGTGTCACAGGAAATCAAATAATTGAGATAGAGAGAGCGCACTCAGAGATTGCCCATGCGAGCCCGAAACCGTCGTACGTTGAAGTACCTTGGACTCGATTGTTAGCCCCCAGGGGCACCCACCAGACACACGTAGCACGCTCACCTCTCCCTAGTTCATCGATGATGATCAACGAGTCTTTTGATGCGGACTGGAACAAGTCAACTTCCGCCGAGGCGAGTAAAAAGAGACACCCACCCTAAGAATCGAAGCGGTTTCGAGCATCTCGGCCATAAATGTTGACACGCCTTTGAGCTGCGAGTCACCCGCGCCGACACGGCACAAGATAGAATCGAATATAGGGAGAGTGGCCGAGGAACAAGGAACAAAACATCCAGTCTGGGCCATAAGAGTTATTACACCGACCTACAGGCTACTTAGTTCACCTAAGCTCGGTGTCTCTAGAAGATTGTAATCACCTGTCGGATGTACGTGCTCTTTCCGCCCATGTTGGGTCCCGCTATAACGGTGACCATGACAATGAAGAGCACTCATAAACAAGGGGTGTGGGACATACTGATAATCTGGAACTCCCCCTCCCCTTTGACCATTTCAACATCGTTAGGGATGAAGCTGATCTCGTCTTGAACCTCTAAACAAGGATGTCGTGCATCTTTCAATACAAGGCTGCTCCTGCCTTGATGGAGCGGACTGTGTCAGTTATACAACAAAGGAGTGATCGGATCGTACCTTTTTCGGAGACATTGGGCTTAACATATGGTTCCGGGGCATTCACCGAGACATGTGCAAAGCTATGGGCATGGAGTCGTTAGGGTAGGTCTGAGAGAAGTATTGGAAACGAACCTAACGATGACATCGAGGTGCGCAAGGACATGATCCAATTTCTCCAGAAGAGGGGTATATGTCGCTATACGACCTGTTGGCCATATCGCTGTCTATCACACTAGACACTCACAGGCAATGCTCACAACCTCTTTCACAAGTCCTGACTGAGTACGTTGATACTCGTCACTCGTCTCCTTGTACTCTGTCGCAAGACTCTTCAATGTCTTGGTCGTAAAGTAAACGCCAGATTTGATCGTTCCGAGCTCGATATACTTCTTGCTCTTGGAGATGACTTTTGCATCCTAGCTCACCAAACAAGATATTACAGTTTCAGCATAACTAATCAGCGTAGGAGAGCATACATTCTTGGTCAGCCTGAAGCAATATCCATATGTTGCGGAGTTCTCCAAGTGCAACTTCTTGTCAAGCTCAAGCCCGAGATCCTTGCCGACAGTGCGGTGCTCAGCGTCGAGTCCGTCCCTTCCCTAGCGAATATTTCGCAAGATCCAATCAATTAATCAGCTTTTTGGTTCTATGTCTGAACACTGGATTTCCGACAAACCCACCTCCATGAGTTTGGCGGCTAGTCTTTGCAAGCCCTCATCGTACTCTGGTTTGATGGTATACGTATGCGTGTCGAGTGAAGCAAGATCGAGGGTAGTTTCCACCATATCAGAGTATTTCGAGAGACTGTCGGAAAGCATCTATTGAGATGCGATCGAAAACCAGAACACGGTGAGTAGGCATATGACTGCAACAGGTATAAGAAATTAGGGGACACACCCTGAAAGGTCCTATATATACCTCCTCCACAAGTTTTCCGTGTGCGTCGCGCTCATACTGGATGCCCTCGAGGGTTTCGAGGAGACCTGGCATCTGTTTGTGGTCATTATTCGGTATCAAAGAACGAACATGGTATCGTGAGTGTCACCTTTAATACCACCTGATAGACGCGAACCACGTCCTCGAGGGAAGCAACACCCTTTTTGAACCGCTTACTCAGTCGGTGAAGATCGGGCATTAGTTTGAGGTAATCGTCCTGCACCAGTTCAGAGTGATGAGGTTGCAAGTGTAGGACAGTCTGCAAATTATGTTCGTTACCTGTAGGGCTCGTCTTGTGGAAGAATCATCTATAAAGGTTTCTACCAGATCTTGTCGCTTCCCTGTGGAGAAATAGATTTCGTGACTTTAGCATGAGAAACAACATTCCAAGTACGTTTAGTCAGATGAGGTAAACTCCGGCTCACGTATCTCGTGCAAGTTGACGAGAGGCTGCTTCAACCAAGTTGCGAGGAGTCGACTTCCCTGCGCAGTCTTGCATTTATTCAACAAACCAAACAGCGTAGATGACTTGTTGAGGCTACCCTGTGTATCCGTGAGCCCATAGAAGCAAGGGGTTACATAGCTTATTGAAACTGACCCCTCCATCAAATTCGACCAATGCCAGTGCCCTCACGGAACTGGCATCCAAGCGCATGTATTGAGCGAGATCATGTGTTTTGAGTTTGTATGCGCCGTGATTGGCAGGATCTGTAAGCAGAGACAGATAGATTACGAGCGCAGCCAAAGCACCTGGCGCAGGGACGGCTGTTTGCAAGTGGCAACGTCAACATGAAGGCCTTGCAGAAAAGGAGGATGGCGCACTGCTGGTGCTTGGTACGTCTTCCGCTTCTTCGGATGTGATTAGCTTTTTGATGTCTTCCAAAATGTTTTTGGTCGTAAATTCGCCTGGGTATGCACGAGTCAGAGGCAGGATGAATGGAAGACCGGTACATACTGGGTTTTCGTTCTGTGACGACGACACTACATCGCTCGAGGACCGCTTTGAGCTTGTTGAGGTCGAAATCACGGTCTGTAGTCCCTGAAACAGTGCCTGTGGGTATGATGGCTTCTTTGACGGACAGCTGGATGATGAGAGACTGTGCGAGGCGTCAGGTCGAATCGCGATATATATGCACGTGCGCACTTCAGTGTTCGAAAACAAGTCATTGTCTACGAAATCGGCAGCACCAATTTCGCGAACGCTCGTGTCGGCGTACGCGATACTGACGTGCTTTGTCTTTGCCTTGTCGCCACTGGCTGCAGCGGCAATCTTGATGGCAATGACGATAGGTGCAGAGAGGACATCTGAGCTTGCAAAGAGGAGGTCCTCGACTGCTTGGAGGTTTCCTGGAGATGCCTAGAGGACGTGTCAGCACGCTCGCAGGGAATGTCGCGTCGCTTGCCTCTTTCTGCAGCACGAACTTGGCGGCCTTTCGCCCCTGACCTGGTGCTGGGACCCAAATCTGGACCCTGAGCTGCTTGACGGTCAATGCCTCGCGCAAAAACGCGTTTCCGAGGGTGTAGTTGAGCGTGACACTCGGAAGTCCGGCGGTCTTTCCCCCCGCACCAAGATACTTGAGGACAGTGTTGGTGCGGAACACATGCGTCGCGACGTAGAGCGCGTCTGGGCCGTGCGCAGAGTAGAAATCGCCACGGTCAAAGAGACGAACGATGCCGTCGTCTGAGGGGGTCTTTCTTGGGAGCGACGAGAAGAAGGCGACAAAGCCAGGCGCAAACTCGTGCTCGCTCTCTTTCTCTCGCCCGTACATGACAGACATATCGACGCGGTGTGACTGGTGTGACAGTCACGACAATGGTTGGGTTGCTGGATACTCCTGTCAGTCTCGCCGCTGTCCGCATACACGGCGCCAACACCACGTCGCGCGCCTTCCTTGACTGGCTCCTCGCCCCGCACCTCGTCCTCGCTCCCCACTCCACTTTTCAGAACGTCCTCGACACCAGCGCCGTCATTTCTCGCACACTCGCCGCTACCGGACTCTTCCGCACACATTCCGTCCGTATACTTCCAGCTGAACACGGCTCCGATGCCCATGTCGACCTCGTCTACGACGTGCATGAACGCGGCAGATTCTTCGTGAAGACCTCCACAGAGCTCGGCGATGGCGAGGGCAATGCGGCAAGTATTCTCTCCGTTTTCTCCCCGCGCACTCACCCGTCATAGTCACTCGAGGGTCGTCTCACAAACCTCTTTGGCTATGCAGACGTCCTTTCCCTCAACGCCTCCCTGGGAACCAAGACCAAACGCGCATTCGACGCGTCCTTGTCCTTCCCCGTCACGCCCACTATGTCATCTCACGCCTTTCTCAGCGTAGTCGGCACCGAGCGAGAGCTCGGCACACAGGGCGGCGGTGGCAGGGAGGAACGCATGGCCCTCAAAGCTGGCCTCAGAAAATGTGCCTTTGGCATCCCCATCCCAGGCAATGAGGTGGCCGCCGAGGTTGCCTGGAGGTGTATTGGCTCTCTCAGTAACGATGCTGGCATCAGGTATCCCCGACCCACGTCTCTTACTCCGACCCATGTTCACCCGTCGTCAGCATTCGACACTCTGCCGGACCCGCAGCCAAAGCGTCTCTCTCCCACACTTATACCCGTGACACCCTCAACGATTCCGTCATGCCCACCTCTGGCTCCTTACTCCGAGTCATCAGCGAACTTGCTCTTGCCGGTAAAGCTGATTCCTTTGTCCCACTCCCGTCTTCCGTTACAAATCAAAACCTTCTCGGAGAGGGCAACAATGCATTTTGGAAGACAGAAGTTCATGGCAAGAGAGGATGGTCATTAGCAAAGGGATTGGCAAGTCACCTTTACCACGTGCCATGTACCAGACGACCAATTTGTGTATACAGACCCTTTCCCTAACAGGACGTGCAGGTGTCTTGCATCTCCTAGCGGGCGATCCAGGTACCATTCACTACTCGGACAAGTTCCAGCTTGGTGGGCCGCTCAGTGTAAGGGCTTTTGGACCTGCTGGCATGGGTGGTCACGAGGGATGTAAGACACTCGGACCTCTATAATGTAATGCCAACGACGCTAATTTAGATGCTGGCAGCGACATCCGTAGGCGGAGATCTCTATTACTCTCTCGGACTATCAATATTGGGTGACATTCCCAGACGTCCCCAATGGCCTACCAAATTTCATGCATGGATCAATGCGGGAAGACTACAAGGCATCGACAGATGTGCGCATTTCCTTTCTCCCGTTCTATCCGTGACGTTCTACTCGCTCATCTAAATGACCTCAGCACCCATCTTCCGATCCATCCATACGGCAATCACGCAACCCTCTGTCAGCGTCGGTCTAGGTCTCGTATACCGTTTCGATCCCATTCGGGTCGAAGTCAACTTGGGAGTGCCCCTCGTCGCTGCCAAGGGAGAGGTATTGAAGCGGGGACCACAGCTGGGAATTGGATTGGAGTTTTTGTAGTACACATTGATCACCTGCAACACTGGATGTTCCCGGTCGAAAACCGTTGGTCTGATTTGAGCAAGGCACTTGCGACTAGACGAATAGATTTCTCAACTGAGGGACTGGTACGCTACTACCGGCAACAAATCCGAAATCCGATAGCCATATCCGTTCACCTCCAGCGTCATGTCGGCCCCTCAGTTGGATACGTTGCGCGCACAAATCTTTCAGCGGCTTCATCCACATGCCTATCTCGAGCGGTTCCTCGCAGAGGGTGTCAGAACTGATGGCCGTGAGCCGAGCGAGTGGCGAGACGTGTTCGTCAATGTCGGTATGTTCCTACATGACATTCGTTGACCACGTCTCTGCTGACCTCTGATCATCGTCGCAGGATCCATATCCACAGCCGACGGTTCGGCCCTCGTACGAATGGGCAAGACCATCATCGTTTGTGGGATCAAGGCCGAAATCGCAGAGCCAGAGCTGGGTGCGCCTAATCTCGGGTTTATAGGTGAGTCTTATGACGACGCGCGCCGCATCTCGCTTGACACACGATGGTCCTGAAAATAGTCCCTAACATCGACCTCTCGGCGATTTGCTCACCCAAGTTCAGACCTGGTCCACCGTCAGAGGAGGCACAGTCACTCTCCGAGAGATTGAACGACGCGCTCGTCAGGTTTGTCTCGGTCGTTTTCTTAGGTAGTTGACTACATTGATGAATTGCGTCTAGATCGAACATATTACCACCTAGCACACTCTGCATATCATCCGGCCAAGCAGTATGGTGTCTCTATATTGACGCAACATGCCTCAATTATGACGGTAACGCATTCGATGCAGCACTCGTAGCGATGGTGGCAGCGTTGGAGAACAGTGAGTATGCCTGCTCCTTGCAAACGCAATTGCACCTGGCTGACGCGACGCCGGCCATGATGCTAGCGACATTACCCCAGGCAACATTCGACCCGGATACGTCCACGACCACTTGCAGTCGTGCCATCCGCGTCCCTCTATCTCTCAATAAGAACCGCAGGGTAGTCAGTCTGAGCTTTGGCTGCGTCGGTGGAAGGTCGCTTGCCGTTCTCTGCCTACAGGATTCACCGCTAACATAGGTTTCTCTCAGTACGCCCACGCTTCTCGCGGATCCTACATCTTTTGAAGAGCCGTTGCTCATATCCGCGATCAATGTCATCGTCGATGTCAAGGGAGGTGTAGTCAGCGTGGAACGAGGGACTACGAGCGAGAACGATGATGGCGGAGGGGAGGTATTAGCTACCAAAGGCGCAGGAGCGTTGGAACAGTGCATCCTTATAGCCAAGGAACGGGCGGTGGTCTTGCACAAACTCTTTGAATAAGACGATTATATCCAGGTCTCGACACGTGACCTAGTACTCTCAACCAGAACTCGAATCCATCTGCGAGCGCCGTTCTTCCTCAAAGTCCGGTCGAGTAAGGCTGGCTAACTTGCTATGCCGTCGTGAATTGTGTAACCTACCTCGTTTATTAATTCCTCGCCCTCGTCCCTTCCATCGCTCCTCAATCATTTCTTCAATGCTGTGGAATGCATCCGTCCTGAGCACAGCGTCATCCGACACTGAGCCCACCGTGGTAATCACATTCGATTCCGCAAAGTATATATTCAATGTCGGTGAGAATACTACCAGAGCTTTTCTACAAAGCCGGCAGAACTGGAAGAAAATGCGTGGACTATTCCTCACTTCAGTTGGCACTCAGCGTGCCAGTGGTCTTCCTGGTAGAGCCTCGTCCGCTTCATCAGCTCCTAGTGTTACTCAATTCTTCATTCCCAAGGATTGTTCATGACTTTGGCCGATGCTGGTCAACCCCAGATACAGATCACCGGTCCGTCCGGTCTCATGCATTTAGTAGCTTCTATGCGCAAGTACACTTACCGGTGAGCCATGTCAATTTTTTTGCATATTTATCGTGTAGCAAACGTTTTCAAGCGACAACTTCATTGTCAATCCTGTCGAAGTCCCACTCGTCCGGCCATGTAAAGAAACCGAGGACCGACCTGTGTACAAGGACGACAATATATCTGTCTTTGCGCTCCCCGTTGTCCATCGAGAATCACCTTCATTAGTTGTGAACCCTCGAGGTGAAGCGACAGACTCGTTGAAGCGAAAACGCGAAAACTCACCCGAGCGATCATCCAAGCGACAGCCAAATCAGCATAGCGCGGATCCACTCTCAGGTGACATCACGGCTACAACCGAATTTTTGCGCAAGGCTGCATCTACGGCCGACTTTGATCCCACTTCATTGAACGGGGAGGTAGCCCAAGCATGGAGACGGCTCATGATACAATCCATGTTTCCTGCATCTCACATGTCGTCGGCAGATGTGGACCGAAATAGCCTAGGAGTACACCAAGATACGCAGAGAGTGAAGAGCCGCAATGTCAGCACGAAGGCAGGTGCCTCATTGACTCTTACACGTGTTCCCTCCCCACCCAAGTTCAGTAAACCGTTGCCGGTCCCTGAACGAGCTCTAGTCGGCTGTTCTGATCCGACTCTCAAGCCAACGGTTGCGTATGC
Source organism: Boletus rubropictus (assembly GCA_038092695.1). Lineage (NCBI taxonomy): Eukaryota > Fungi > Basidiomycota > Agaricomycetes > Boletales > Boletaceae > Boletus > Boletus rubropictus. The sequence goes on along the minus strand of JBBPQW010000061.1, from coordinate 12,748 downwards.
TGTCGTGGGACCCCGTATTCGCGGAAAATTCGATGCGAGAAAGGCAGACGAGCTGGGTCTGCCTCCCGGTCCACTGCGTGCGAGACTGGTCAAAGGAGAGTGTGTGATTGTACGGGTCAAGGATGGCGATGGTAACGTCATTGATCGCGAAATAAAACCAGAAGATTGTATCGGAGAGAGTGTGACTCCAGCGGTGAGTCAGGACATGGTTCTCGTAGCCGGAGTCGTTGACTTTTGTAGGTGGTATTGCTCTTCGACACACCAACATTGGCCCATATCCCCTCCTTGTGTTCGAGTTTTGTTGACTCTGAACATTTTGCCAAATACATATGGAAGCACGCGGACTCCAAACAACACGTAGTCCGAGCGATATTTCATTTGTGTGGGGATGGAGTTCTTGAAGATGAGCGTTACAAGGCATTCATGGACGGTTTTGGACCCGAGGCACATGTATGTCTCCAAACTGTCGGTGTAAAGTTGTGTGCCACTGATCATGCACAAGCATATCGTCGCTTCACGCAGGTATCTCCCGAATCCGATGACATTTACGAGCGCCGCATACAGTCAACTTCGACTCAACCAGCTAGATCCCAATATATTCCCGATGCAAAAGTACTCATGTACTGCTGACCAGGTGATAAGCGGTGCGTTTCCATGTACATTTTTATGTTCAAGCACTGTTAAAATGGCCGTGAAGGTATTCCTGGACTGCCCGCTCGCGTTACGGCTATGCAAAAAAACATGCTAATCAACTTGCATCCTCCACGTCCACCTCGCCTAGATGTAGATGCCGGAAAGGGTGATCTTTTCCATCCTGCAGTATCTTGCGAGTCTCCGTTTGTTTTGCCAGAATTGACTCGTAACAGCTTTGCGGATGCTCAATCATATGTTGCCCGCACTGAATCGGAAGAAATATGTGGTGGAGAGGTGACAATATGTCCACTAGGAACAAACAGTGCAATGCCCAGTAAATACAGAAATGGTGATTCCGGAGTTCTCACTCCCCGACTCGTACTCACATATATTCAGTTTCTGCGACACTTATTCACATCCCCAATTACGGCTATGTTTTACTTGATGCCGGAGAGGGCACATGGGGTCAATTGGCACGAAAGTTTGGAGACGACCTCACGTCAACCCCAAGCGTATGGCAGGTCCTTCGGGAGCTCAAGTGCATCTTTATTAGTCACATGCACGGTGACCACCACATCGGACTGACGAAGATTTTAGCAATGCGACAACGAGTGAGCGGATCACTTTCGAGATATCTCTTACCTCACTGATCGAATGGCATGTAGCTAGATCCACCTTGTGATGCGCCACTATACGTCGTGGGTAACGAGAATGTGTTTATGTATCTGCATGAATATGCAGCCCTTGAGGAACTTGGACTCTCATCTCACTCCAGAAGTCCCGTCATCTCGATCTCAGTGGATGCCATCCACTGGAAAAATGATTTTTCCTCCCCTCGGATTCAGGATTTCTCCCGCAGGTACGCGTGCGCCTAGATGTATGTGTCTTTCTCTCAGTCGGACTCTCAGTTCCGTTTCAGCCCACCGTGATATGTGTGCTTCGCTTGGCCTGGAAAGCTTCCGAAGTGTGGATGTAACACACCGCACGAGTTGTCATGGAGCGATCATCAAGCATATGGACGGGTGGAGCATCGTGTAGGTGTATGCACACCTCCTTCGATACGTGTCGCATTCATTATCCAATCAGATATTCGGGAGACACTATTCCCACACAGAAATTGGTGCAAGCGGGAGAAAACGCGACACTCCTCATTCATGAATCCACCATGGCTGATGATCAGGCAGAGATGGCCATAGCGAAGATGCATAGTACCGTGGGTCAGGCAATTGAAGTTGGGAGGAGGTACGAGTCTTTTTTTCTTTTTCTCTCCGCAGTACAGGCAGCCACACTCAACGGTCCGTAGAATGAAGGCTCGCAATACCCTCCTCACTCACTTTTCGGCGAGGTATCCAAATATACCTCCATCTGTGGTGACGGAACGCAACCCCGGAGATCCCACCCTGGCCCTGGCTTTTGATCATGCCAACATCAAAATGGGCGAGATGTGGAAAATGAACGCCTACATCAAGGCTATCGAACAGAGCTTCACAGATCTTGAGGACGAGAACGACACGACACAGGTGGAAGAGGTTGATCTGCCATAACATGCTAGATTTCGCGTAGTGCATCTAGAGATGTCATTATACTTGGAGCAATTTTTTCACTTCTCTCGTCCCATGTCGCGGCCCGTGATTGAATAAATGGTCGATTAACGATAGGTATGTATCGATATACCAAAGGCTCTTGCTCCCCAACCCCACCAGCTATCTCAATCTAACATTGCCGTCCGTGGATCCTTGCCCAAAGCCGCCCTCAAGTTCATCACACCACCCGCCACAGAACTGAACGCGTGGGCGTAGAAATAACCTGCGCGGGACATGACCGCCTGCTCCACTATCGCCAACACGTCTGTCAGTAAAAGCGGCCATTGAAACTCGCGACGGTCTTCTTTCGTAAGAAGGTCCGTGATCAAGATTGCCCCTTGGTCTCGCAGGAATTTTAGGTTCTCGGGATCCCGTTCGTCTGTGGCAATGTAATACCTTTTTCCAAAAAAAAAAAAAGGGTATTCAGGGATAAAAAGTGTATACTGAAAGGGGGGAAAAGCACACCCACTTGTCGTCAGGATTTGGTGGGTCCAGGGTCACGAGCAAAGGATCAGGAAGTGCGTCGGGGACATTGTACACGGTCGATGTTCCGCCATGCATTGATATTAGAGTAGCTCGGCCATCATCGAGGTGCCTTTTGATCCGGACAAGGTGAGCTGCAAAGTCGGCCTCCATCGCCCAGCCTAATCTCGTGACTAAAGATGCCGTGAACAACTAGATATGAATATGAATTAAGTGTGAGCTTACAATCCCCTCGGCGCATGTGCGCAGCCATCCACAGTCGCCCGCCGTTCAGAGCGAACATTCGATCATTGATCCGTTCCGCCAAGGCGAGAGCGTTCTCTATCAGTCGCATATCGTACAGCACCGTTTGCGAAAAACGCGCTTGGCTTGCAGCGGAGGTGAAAAACAAGGAACCCTAGTTCAATTGATCTATTAGACTGCTGGAGATCACGACAGAGTAATAATACTCACAGGTTTGCGTCCATTGTGAACCTCTCCACGCAAGAGGAGAACTCGCGCCGATGTACCATGAAAATCTTCATATAGACCTCTTATCCGATGCCTTGGGACAGCCTCGTATGCTGGTAAAACGACATCTTTCACTGCATCAAAACCAGCTCTGTGGTTGGAAGTAAATTCGAATTCACCTCCTAAACCGAAGCACTCACGCGCCCTGGTAGGTGTAGAGCACCTCAAACCCGTTTTCTCGGAGGACATCGCCAATTTCCTCCGCTGACGACGTTGGTCTGATGCGTTCTCCGTCCTCTACGATCCTCCGAACGTCGTCCCAATTTATTATAGGTCTCTTTTCCGGGAGCACTTCCATCAGCGCGTGGTAAATGTCCGACTGCGTCGTCGTATTGGTCCACGATCCCACTTGACCGCGAGAAGTATCACCCCCCTCGGAAGTCCACCCTCCACGGAGACGCATGTCTTGGGGTATCAAATCGACACGGACAAAATCATCTGGATCGTACCACGCGTTCTCAATAGCATGTAGACTGGGCCACATTTCTCCCGCGTCCTGCGCGTGATAGGTGTCCACGTCCCAATGGCCGTCGGTCGATTCGACGTCCACCGAAACTTCATGTAGGCGAAGGTAGTCTGAGGTCGTAATCACGGCATGTGATTGCTGGAGGTGTGTGAGGTTGAACATGACAGATATCGGTATTCGCCAGGCCATTTGTTGCTCGATGGGGAGGTTGCGCCACTCATCGGAATGCACGGCGTCGCCACGGTTGACCATGGTGGCATATGCAGCACATGTTGCGCTGTACAGCAGCTCAGAATACAACAGACATCAGCCAAAGGCAGTGCTGGCGTACAGGTCAAACTCGCACGCTCGAGCGTACACAAAGGAGGGTATGATAGTTGTGCGGTTCAGTATCCGGCCATGGAGGACCGCTGTTTCGATGATATAACGCATCTATCAACGTGGTGAATATTGTGTAGCGATTGGGACGTTTGACGAACGTTATTCCAACCTAACCAGAGGCTGTAGTCGCGTGCGTAGAACCCGTCCGTCTTGGCGACCATATCGGTGAGGTTTTTCAGCTCGAGTTCTTCGGCGGTCAGGGGGTTCTGGGTGGGAGTCTCGTTCGGCCAGACGACCTCTTCACCCAACGTGGTCAACCCAGGGAGAGATTGACTGAAGAACTGGAATTTAGCGCCGTACCCTACCGTCGACAGCCCGAACCCGACGAGGATACCGACTAAGATCGCCGCGCCGACGAGCGAGGAAACCGACGTGTTGCTACCTCTGAAGTGTTTCCGCATGGCCAAGACGTCTTCAGGGAAGGGGGTGATAGTGAATGTGAGTCCTTGACACCGGTTGGCTCATACAAAGTCGGGCTGTGGAGAGCATCGCTTTCTGTCGCCTACCCGAGCGACGTCCGTAGTCGAGCAAAAGTCAGATGAATACGAGACGCTGCAATTTGTACAGTACTAGTCGATTTTCTTTGGCTCCTCCGTAGGTTTTCTGCGTTCCAAAATCTCCACCCATTTCCTCGGAAACCAGCCTTCTCTCCCATCGCGCGTCCGACCTCTCCACCACTCGCTCTCCACATCCAGTCGGGGATCCACTTCCATTCCTGTGGTGGGGTCCAGCTTGCCCATGATCGCAACGATCTCGTTCTCCTTTAGTGTGAGTTCAGCGGGTGACGACGGACTGAACGGGTACAGCGCCCGAGCGAACGATAGGGCGGAAGGATCAAGTGGTCCAAGCTGGCCACCCATCTGGCTCTGTTGCTGCTGCTGAGCACGCTCATTGAGGATTTTGATCAGCTTCGACATGGCGTATGGTATCCCAAAGATGGCGAGCAAGAAAATGATAAGAGGTTTCCTGCTCGGCTTCGGCGCAGGCGGTCCAACAGGGCCATGGATTGGACGCCCATGAATGAATTCCCTGAACTCTCCCTGCATTGATGAACTGGGCTTTCCCGTGATGAGCTCTTTCATCCATTTCACCAGCCCAAACAGTCCGAGCACGCTCCCAAGCGCATTCCGGAGCTGATTGAATTGCTCAACGACACCAACCATGGCGAAGAAAGAACTGTGTGTTGCCATGAACGTCGACTCGAGCATTTGCGCCACGCCGGTAAACGTCTGCACAATGGAATGGAGGAGGGAAAAGGTGTGTTGGGTGGTTGTTTCAAGGGTTTGAGTGAGAGAGGGATTGTTAGGATCCATGCCGGGGTACATGCCAGCCCCACCGTACATGGTGTTCATTCCATATCCTCCGTATCCATATCCGCCGACCCCTCCGTATCCCGGACCTCCACCGTATAAGGGACTACCATACGGGGAGTATGTCGAGCCAAATCGCGAGTATGGGGAGTATGGAGAGAGGGTGTTATAGGGTAAAGACGTGTAGGGTGAAGTGGCGGTCGTGTACGACGAGGCAGGCACCGAAGGGTTAGAGAGAATTGTCGGACGGGCAGGAACGGAGGGAGGTTCAGAGGAAGATTGGACTGTTGGCGGTATTGCTGTCGTCGTCGATGGCACCGACGACGGTGATGAAGCAGGCTGTGTGCCAGCCCGCTCCCATGGCTTTGGAGGGGACGCCATCGTTGTCGCGGGTGAGACGTCGTGGGAGATCTGGCTTTGAAGGCGACTTCACTTACTACAACAGTCGTCCTCATCTTTCCACACCCGTAGTACGGTCAACCATGGCTGCAGTTTCAGACGGAGGAATGGAGACCAGGTGCCATGAAAGGCCAAGGCCAGTAGAACTGTTACAGTGACCCACAAGCTCATTGAGAGATGCTGACTGGTTGGAGGCAGAATTCTTACAATATCTAAACGTGATTTTGTAGGGCGAGTGGTATATCCGAGGTCTTGAACGTCAGTTTTTTTGGAGCAAAACCTGTGTAGCGAATGTTCGGGCAGAGAAGAATTGGAGAGGTGGCCAGCTTCAAAATATCAACACAACATTCAAGGGAACGGATGAGAGCTTTCGTTTGTGGCTGTCTTGGAGGCATAAATAACAAGGAAAGTGAGATACAGTTCTCGATGTTAAGTTACATGAAGTTGACATATTGCGTGATAGTTAAGATGCAGTCTACAAACCCTGATCCAGTTCCTGGGATGCGGGAATTACTGTAAGTTGGAGAGGTACGGAAACATACTGATGAACGAGGGGACATGATACACTGGTCGGTTTGATACCTGGATGAAATTACAGATGCTAACATCGGTGGTGTCGGACGGCTTGTTGGACCAATGTTGGCACGTTAGTCGATGAGCTCGGTTCCCTCGGGTCCGAAACGCGCCTGGCCCGGTCCTTTGGATTTGCTAGCACAGTGGCTCGGGTTTAAATGATCTACATTCACCGTCGATCCCACGAATGCATCCTCCCTTGTGATCCTTTTGGGAAACGCGTGGGTAGAGTCGATCAGGATGGTTCCTTCACGGCCAAGCATTTGGTGACCATGGTGATCAAGCAACTCTCCGTTAGGGCCCCGGAACAAATCCGACACTTTGTTCGTCTCCTCCAGGGAGACTAGCGGTAAAGTGTCGTCCAATTCACTTTGTGAGACAAGGCTTGTCTCATTCGTTCCTTCCCTTCGGAGGCCGCGGTGGAGCAAACAAACATCCATATCCACTTCGTCTTCATCGCCGATGTCGGAGAAGTGCTTCTCTTGTTCTTCTATCCTCTGCTTGTCTGCTAACAGCTTCTGCACCTGGACCTGGATGATTCTTTCCTCCCGCTCTCTCTCCAGACACTCCACTTGCTCCCTCGAGAGATTTGCAGTCGAGCCCACCGGATGGGAGAGGACTATCCTGGCTCCACCATTCAGTTCTCTAAGGACCCCTCCTTGTTCGTACAGGCAACGAATGCCTTTGTCCCCGATGCGTGGAGGACTGCGCTGCAGCTGCCTCGCCTTCTTGACAGGAGTCCGGATAACCGACCCGGCGTCGTAAGGGTGAGCCATGGGGGTCCGAGGGAATGGGTGACGGACAGCGTGACTAGGCCCACTCGTGGTAGGGGTAACACCACGTTCCTCGTCGACAATCATCTCGACTTCCACGTCTTCGTCTTCATCTTCACTGAGCTCGCACTTGTCTTGTGGATAATGCCAGCGTACGTGGATGCCTTCGCCGGTCTCGGACATGGCGACGGTGGTCGTAACACCATAGGCGTCTCGGCATGCAAGCCATGGGGTACCTTCTGTACCGCGGCCGTCAGAAGCTATGTTGTCTTTTACTTCCGTATCGTGCGCTGCCGCAGTCCGAACTGGGGATTTGTCAGTCGAACTGTTTCGAAGTTTGGCAGGCGGTAGCGGTGGCCTTCCGAAAATGCTGTTGCGAGTCGAGCGACCCGGGGAAGATTTGACGGTGCTACGAGTCCGGGGTGTCATTCTGTACATCCCTGTCTGTCTGAAGAGATGCCTTCAGAACGACGAGCGCGACTCAGAAAAAGGGACGTTCACGTACCGGAGAGACAGTGTAGCAATGGGGTTGGGAAGCAGTGCGCTGTAGTGAGGTTGTGGGTGTCCAGCGTTCTCGACCTTGCTCAAGTAACTTTCTGCTGACAATGATTGCTTTGACACCACGTCGTGGTCGTCAAAGAGATCTCTTTGTTGTGCTTGGATGCCTTTTGTCCCTTTATATGGGCGGTGTGGTACCTCGTGGAAAGCTGTTCTGTTCAGGGGCTTTTCCATTTGTGGGTATGTGGCGGTCAAAGCGGCGCATCCTATACAGTGCCTGACGCTTTGGCTCGCAGAACACGCGCACTGCGGTGGCCAGTTGCTTCATCATGTTCCGAGCGCCAAGGAGGCCGTGGATGCGGAGTGGTCGACCCAAATGGAAAGGGGTAACGTCCACGAACTTGACAGTAGGTCACTGCCTCGCGCTGCCCGATCAGGTACTTTTTGATCGTCATTCCCTTGTCAAGTGTAGGTGCTTATTTACGAGTCAGAAATCACTTGACGAGTGCGCTTTGCATTAGTCACAAAACGTGGATTCGCGAGCACAATAGAGGAACGTCGCGTGAGTGTGGACTCGACCTAACGATTGACGGACCAAAATGGTCAGACCGGGTGGACCACCGAAAGCTGGGATGCGTTTTTGTTATAAGATTCTGACCTTCCCAGCTAGCGCCGAGTCATTCCAACTCACAGCCCATCCTTGACTTTTTTACTCACCCTGATAAACCCTATTGGCTTGTCGAGCCAAATGTTTATCCGACACACCAACTACCATCCTTATAAGCGGTCAGCCGCTCCGTCTCCTGCTGGTTTCAGGATCGCGGACTACCTCAACCCAAAACGGTGCTTCAACTTATTCCAAGGACTTGACTTCACTAACAACTGTTCGCCCGCTCCCAGCCCCCTGAGTAGCCCCGTCAGAGGCCCCCGTCACCCAAAGGATGACCCCTCGCCGACCATATGCCTCGGCGATCTGCTCAGAGGAAATGGCCTCGAGAGCCCCCATTTCCCGCGCAACTCAAACGGTCAGAAAACCAACGAGGTCCCTAACCAGGATCCATTGCCGGTTCCACCTCGACGCCGCAAAGCCAAACACGGACCCAAACATCTGTCGTTTAGCAACGTTGCTCCCCGCCCCGGTCTTGTACCCCCCCGTCGCCGTTCTCAGCAGCTGAAAGAGAAACGGGACGCCGCCCGGAAAAGGTTCCTCGACCGTCACGAGCGCCGCGTAGCCCGTGCGCGCGAGAAGATCAGAAATCTGCGGAGGGAGGCCGATGCGCTGATGAAGCCTGAACATATGAGTGAGGAGGACAGGATTTTTTTGAAGCAACTAGAGGCGCTTCAGCTCGATCAGGTATTGAAACATGATCTCGAACAATGTCGTCAGCGTATGTCGCGTGCTGAGGGCGAGTCGCCAGACAGAATACAGGAGCATAAAGAGAGGGATGAGCAGGCTGCGAAGATGTGGAGCAAGGGCCGAGATGAGGAGGCTCAAGAGGAACAGAAGAGAAAGGTGGAAGCGTTTGTGCGGGCGAAAGAAGAGAGAAGAGAGGCACGGTATCAACGGATGGAGAAGGCAGCGATGCGTGCAGACGAGGAAAGGCAACGTGCGCATGAAGCACTGGAGCGCACGATTCGCGAAGCACAAGAACGCCTTTTCCGCGAGGAGTTGACCCGCAAGGCTCAGGAGGAGGAGCGTCGAAGGCGAGAGGAACAGGAGCGCCGAATGCGGGAAGAGAGGGAGCGTCAGCTACGGGAGGAGAGGGAGCGCCGGATACGAGAAGAGAGGGAGCGCCGGCGACAAGAGGATAGGGAGCGCATGCTCCGCGAGGAAGTCGAGCGTCTACGCAGGGAGATGCACGAGCGGTTCCTTCGCGAACAAAGGGACCGCCGCGCTAGAGAAGAACGAGAACGTCAGGCCCGCCTCTTGGCCGAACAAGCTCGTCACGCCGCTCGGGAAGACGAAGAACGCCAATACTTTATCTTGTACGAGGCCAAGTGGAATGAGCTTCGGACCAACAACGCTCTTCCCCTTATCGACGTTCGGGAGATACCCTGGCCTGTGTTCAGTGTCGTTTCCTCTGCGAATCAGATCACCTACCAAGACGTCCGCACATTCTTATTCCATCCTCTGCGACCGGGCATGGAAGGAAAAACTGCGCGCGACAAGGTCAAGTCAGAGGTGTTACGCTTCCATCCTGATAAATTCAACGCGCGAGTTGTACCCAAAATTCAACCGTCTCAGCGGGCAATCGCACAAGAAATCGCTGGGGCTGTTGCAAGAATATTGACGAGCATCATGACAGAGGAGGTGGATGAGCAGAAATAAAGCCGTGTAATACTACTCTCGCTGATAATGCTCGATGACTTATGTTGTATACACTTTCATTAACCTGACCCTATACACATTCCTTTACCATCCCAATTACTTGGGCCGTGGCTGCATCCCAGACAAATTCGGTGTGAGAACTTGATGTATATGAGTAAGGAAGCACGTGCATGCTAGACGAAGATGGCATAGCGCGAGTGAACGACTGCGCAACTTTTTTCCGACGCTCTCGTATTTGGCTGGGAATGTCTTGAAGCATAAGCGGTTCATCGAGAAATGGTGAGTATTACCTTGGTGAGACCCTGGTGAGTGTGATAGTAACGGGATCAAAGAGTGAAAACAGTGTCTACCCCTATTATGTTCCGAGCCAACAAGCAGAACCGATCGAAATCGAGGCTCAAGACAACATATTGTCGGTCGCCTTCCTCGTTGATCGGGAGCACATCGTGGGCAGCGGTAAGGGAGGAAGCATTCGACGTTGGCGGGTGCAAGATGGCAGGGAGGTCGGGACGCCAATGAATGTGGGGGGCGCTATTTGCGACATCGCGGTGTCGCGAGACGGGAAGTGGGTCGTGAATGGCACAAAAAGCGGCGAGGTGACGGTGTGGAGTGCGGAGAGCGACGACATGGTAAAAGCGTTCAAAGCACACAATGATCTGGTCTACGTGGTGGACGTCTCTCCGGACGGGACGAGGATCGCGACCGGATCGCGCGACTTGACCGTCTGCGTCTGGTCGTTCTCGAGTGGCGAGCGACTGCTTGGCCCGTTGAAGCACACCAGACCCGTCGTTGCGGTCAAATTCTCACCCGACCAACACCTCATCGCCACTGCGATGTGGCGGTACGACTCTGTCCGTGTCTACGGCAGTCAGAACGGCAACCTCCTCTTCGACGTCCCAATCCAAGTCAACTCGTTCAATGAATCCCTCGCGTGGTCCAGCGATGTAAAACAACTTTTTGCACTGTCTCGCAGCGGCAAGATCGAGTGTCTCGACCTGTCCACAGGGACGGTGCTCGCTCAATGGCGCATACACAGCGACGATGATCCCAGGTGCATCGCCCTAGCATGCAACGGTACATTCATTGTGGCTTCCGCAAAGTCATCGATCTCGTTCTGGGACACTACGACCCACCAGCAAATCGGGTCTCTCATCCAGCATCCAGCTCCTGCCAATTCGATGGCTATCTCAACAAACTACGACCTTGCAATCGGCGGGGGAGAGATAATCACCCTTCGTGATCTCTGTGACATCCTCCCCCCACGCTACACTGGCGATGTAAGTGCATCTACATCAAGACCTCGCTGCGCGAGACCTGCATTATTGACAGTCGCATATTTTGTTGAACAGAAAATGCAGCTCATCAGGGTCGAAAATGCTGATCTCAAAAAAACGATTGAGTCCCTTCGTGTACAGGAGGAGAATTTGAGTGCGTTTATTAGCACCCCGACTCGCGTGTCGTTGACATTCGCGTCTATCAGAGACCAAAATTGCACATCTCGAAGCAACCCTCGAACAACTCTCTAGCTCCCAAAGCACAGCTGCCGAGGAGAGAGATCGCCTGAACGAGACTATCGATTCCCTCCGCGTACAAGAGGAGAACTCGAGTGCGTTTATTAGCACCCCGACTCGCGTGTCCTCGACATTTATGTTCATCAGAGACCAAAATTGCGGGTCTCGAAGAAACCCTCGAACAACTTCACCACCAGCTCTTCGATTCTCAAAGCACAGCTGTCCATGAAAAGGATCGCCTGAATGAAACCATTAGTTCTCTCTGTGTACAGGAGGATAACTCGAGTGTGTTTATTCGTACCCCGACTCGCATGTCGTTAACGTTCGTGTCCATCAGAGACCAAAATTACACATCTCGAAGAAGCCCTCGAACAACTCTCTAAATCCCAGAGCACAGCTGCCGAGGAGAGAGATTGCCTGAACGAGACCATCGATTCTCTCCGCGTACAAGAGGAGAACTCGAGTGCGTTCGGTAGCTCCCTGAGTCGCGTGTCGTTGACATTCGTATCTATCAGAGACCAATGTTACACGTCTCGAAGAAACACTCGAACAACTTCACCACCAGCTCTCTGACTCTCAAAGCACAGCTGCTCAGGAAAAGGATCGTCTGAACGAAACCATCGATTCCCTCCGTGTACAGGAGGAGAACTCGAGTGCGTTTATTAGCACCTCGACTCGCATTTCGTTAACGTTTGTGTCCATCAGATGCTAAAATTGTGCATCTCGAAGGAACCCTCAAACAACTTCGCCACCAGCTCTCTGACTCTCAAAGCACAGCTGCTCGGGAGGAGGTTCGCTTGAATGAAACTATAAAATTCCTCTCTGCACAGGACCCAAAGTCGAGTGCGTCTATGGTCACCCTAACTTACATTTCATTCACATCCGCGTCCGTTAGATAGCAAGATTGCGCTTTTCGAAGCAACCCTCAAACAACTACACAACCAGTTCTCCGACTCCCAACATACAGTGGACAGCCTCAACGAAACCATCGAGTCGCTTCGTGCACGGGAGATGCACTCGAGTGCGTCCGTTGTTACCGTGGCTCACGCTTCCTTGACACCCCCATCCACTAGACATCGAAATCGTCTTTCCGGAACAGCAAGTTTGTACTCAGTGTGAAATTCTCCGTGCGCGCGAGCAGAGAGCACAATATGAAGTACAGTATGCCGAGGGCAACATAATGGACCGGCTTGCGGGTAGGTTTTGACGCCAAGCTTCAGGATGAAGTGTTCAACTTGTGTCATCAGATTTCAAGAGCCAATGCGTATCGTCGCTGGAAGGACTTGGGGACGAGGCGTT